>PVKV010041695.1:0-11268 GCA_004027835.1 Alouatta palliata | reverse complement strand
AATGTTTCTCCATCTGTGTCCTCTCTTATTTCGTTGAGCAGTGGTTTGTAGTTCTCCTTGAAGAGATCCTTTACGTTCCTTGTTAGTTGTATTCCTAGGTATTTTATTCTCTTTGTTGCCATTGTGAATGGCAGGTCGTTCTTGAGGTGGCTCTCTTTAAGTCTGTTATTGGTGTATAGGAATGCTTGTGATTTTTGCACATTGATTTTGTATTCTGAGACTTTGCTGAAGTTCCTTATCAATTTCAGGAGATTTTGGGCTGAGATGATGTGGACTTCTAAATATACAGTCATGTCGTCTGCAAATAGAGACAATTTGACTTCCTCCTTTCCTATTTGAATACACTTTATTTCTTTTTCTTGCCTGATTGCTCTGGCTAGAATTTCCAGTACTATATTGAATAGGAGTGGTGAGAGAAGGCATCCTTGTCTAGTGCCAGATTTCAAAGGGAATGCTTCCAGCTTTTGCCCATTCAATATGATATAGGCTGTTGGTTTGTCGTAAACAGGTTTTATTTTGAGATACATTCCATCAAAACCTAGTTTATTGAGGGTTTTTAGCATAAAGGGCTGTTGAATTTTGTCAAAGGCCTTCTCTGCATCAGTTGAGATAATCATGTGGTTTTTGGCTTTGGTTCTGTTTATGTGGTGAATTACTTTTACAGACTTGCGTATGTTGAACCAGTCTTGCATCCCTGGGATAAAGCCTATTTGATCATGGTGCACAAGCTTTTTGATGTGCTGTTACAATTGGTTTGCCAGTATTTTATTGAAGATTTTTGCATCTATGTTCATCATGGATATTGGCCTGAAGTTTTCTTTTCTTCATGAGTCTCTGCCGGGTTTTGGTATCAGGATGATGTTGGTCTCATAAAATGATTTGGGAAGGATTCCCTCTTTTTGGATGGTTTGGAATAGTTTCATAAGGAATGGTACCAGCTCCTCTTTGTATGTCTGGTAGAATTTGGCTGTGAATCCATCTGGACCTGGGCTTTTTTTGGGTGGTAGGCTGTTAATTGCTGCCTCAACTTCAGACCTTGTTATTGGTCTATTCAGGGTTTTGACTTCTTCCTGGTTTAGGCTTGGGAGGATGCAAGTGCCCAGGAATTTATCCATTTCTTCCAGGTTTACTAGTTTATGTGCATAGAGTTGTTTGTAATAATCTCTGATGATGGTTTGTATTTCCATGGAATCTGTGGTGATACCTCCTTTATCATTTTTTATTGCATCTATTTGATTATTCTTTTTTATTAATCTGGCTAGTGGTCTATTTTGTTGATCTTTTTGAAGAATCAGCCCCTGGATTTATTGATTTTTTGAAGGGCTTTTGTGTCTCTATCTCCTTGAGTTCTGCTCTGATCTTAGTTATTTCTTGTCTTCTGCTAGCTTTTGAGATTTTTTTATCTTGCTCCTCTAGCTCTTTCTATTTTGACAATACGGTGTCAATTTTAGATTTTTCCTTGCTTCTCATGTGGGCATTTATTGCTATATATTTTCCTCTAGACACTGCTTTAAATGTGTCCCAGAGATTCTAGTATGTTGTGTCTTCATTTTCATTGGTTTCGAAGAACATCTTTATTTCTGCCTTCATTTCATTGTTTATCAAGTCAATATTCAAGAGCCAGTTGTTCAGTTTCCACGAAGCTGTGCTGTTCTGACTTAGTTTTTGAATTCTGAGTTCTAACTTGATTGCACGGTGGTCTGAGAGACTGTTATGATTTCCATTCTTTTGCATTTGCTGAGGAGTGATCTACTTCCAATGATGTGGTCAATTTTAGAGTAGGTGTGATGTGGTGCTGAGAAGAATGTCTACTCTGTGGATTTGGGGTGGGGAGTTCTATAAATGTCTATTAGGTTTACTTGGTCCAGGTCTGAGTTCAATTCCTGGATATCCTTGTTAATTTTCTGTCTCGTTGATCTGTCTAATATTGACAATGGGGTGTTAAAGTCTCCCACTATTACTGTGTGGGAGTCTAAGTCTCTTTGTAAGTCATTAAGAACTTGCCTTATGTATCTGGGTGCTCCTGTACTGCATATATATTTAGGATCTTTAGCTCTTCTTGTTGTATTGATCCTTTTACCATTACGTAATGTCCGTCTTTGTCTCTTTAGATCTTTGTTGGTTTAAAGTCTATTTTATCAGAGACAAGAATTTCAACCCCTGCTTTTTTTTGCTCTCCATTTGCTTGGTAAATCTTCCTCCATCCCTTTATTTTGAGCCTTTGTATATCCTTGCAGATGAGATGGGTTTTGGCTTTTTATCTAATTTGCCAGTCTTTGTATTTTGATTGGGGCATTTAGCCCATTTACATTTGGGGTTAATATTGTTATGTGGGAATTTGATCCTGCCATTTCAATGCTAGCTGGCTATTTTGCCCATTAGTTGATGCAGTTTCTTCATTGTATTGAAGCTCTTTACCATTTGGTATGTCTTTGGAGTGGCTGGTACTGATCGTTCCTTTCTATGTTTAGTGCCTCTTTCAGGAGTTCTTCTAAAGCAGGCTTGGTGGTGATGAAATCTCTGAGTACTTGATTGTTCGTAAAGGATTTTATTTTTCCTTCACTTATGAAGCTTAGTTTGGCTGAATATGAAATTCTGGTTTGAAAGTTGTTTTCTTTAAGAATGTTGAATATTGGCCCTCACTCTCTTCTGGCTTGTAGGGTTTCTGCTGAGAGATCTGCTGTGAGTCTGATGGGCTTCCCTTTGTGGGTAACCCGACCTTTCTCTCTGGCTGCCCTTAGCATTTTCTCCTTCATTTCAACCCTGTTGAATCTGACGATTATGTGCCTTAGGTTGCTCTTCTTGAGGAATATCTTTGTCGTGTCCTCTGTATTTCTTGGACTTGAATTTTGGCCTGCCTTCCTAGGTTGGGGAAGTTCTCCTGGATAATATCCATAAGAGTATTTTCCAGTTTGGATTCATTGTCTCCATCACATTCAGGTACACCTATCAAATGTAGATTAGGTCTTTTCACATAGTCCCATATTTCTTGGAGACTTTGTTCATTCATTTTTACCCTTTTTTCTCTAATCTTGCTTTCTTGTTTTATTTCATGGAGTTGATCTTCGACCTCTGATATCCTTTCTTCTGCTTGGTGAATTCGGCTGTTGAAACTTGTTTGTGCTTTGGGCAGTTCTCGTGTTGTGTTTTTCAGCTCCATCAATTCACTTATATTCCTCTCTAAGTTGTTTATTTTCGTTAGCATTTTGTCAAATCTTTTTTCAAGGTTCTTAGTTTCTTTGCATGGGGTTAGAACATGTTCTTTTAGCTCACAGAAGTTTCTTATTACCCACCTCTGAAGCCTGATTCTGTCAATTCATCATGCTCATTTTTCATCCAGCCTTGTTCCCTTCCTGGTAAGGAGTTGTGATCCCTTGTAGGAGGAGAGGCGTTCTGGTTTCTAGTGTTTTCATCCTTTTTGCGCTGGTTTCTTCCCATCTTTGTGGATTTATCCACCTGTCGTCTTTGTAGTTGTTGACTTTCAGATTGGGTCTCTGAGTGTACATCCAGTTTGTTGATGATGAAACTATTTCTTTGTTTCTTCGTTTTCCTTCTACCAGTCAGGCCCCTCTGCTGTAGGACTGCTGAGGTCCACTCCAGGCCCTGCTTGCCTGAGGATCACCTGCAGTGGACCTCAGCAGTCCTACAGCAGAGGGGCCAGACTGTTAGAAGGAAAACTGAGAAACAGAAAGAAATAACTTCATCATCAACAAACTGGACGTCCACTCAGGGACCCCATCTGAAAGTCAACAACTACAAAGATGACAGGTGGATAAATCCACAAAGATGGGAAGAAACCTGCGCAAAAATGAGGAAAACACCCGAAACCAGAATGCCTCTCCTCCTACAAGGGATCACAACTCCTCACCAGCAAAGGGAACAAGGCTAGATGGACAATGAGTGTGATGAAATGACAGAATCAGGCTTTAGAGGTGGGTAATAAGAAACTTCCATGAGCTAAAAGAACATGTTCTAACCCAATGCAAAGAAACTAAGAACTTTGAAAAAAGATTTGATGAAATGCTAACGAGAATAACCAACTTAGGAATATAAGTGAAATGATGGAGCTGAAAAACACAAGAAAACTTCGCGAAGCATACACAAATTTCAACAGCTGAATCAACCAAGCAGAAGACAGGATATCACAGGTCGAAGATCAACTCAATGAAATAAAACGAGAAGGCAAGAGTAGAGAAAAAAGGGTAAAAAGGAATGAACAAAGTCTCCAAGAAATATAGGATTATGTGAAAAGACCTAATCTACGTTTGATAGGTGTACCTGAATGTGATGGAATGAATCCAAGCTGGAAAATACTCTTCAGGATATTATCCAGGAAAACTTCTCCAACCTAGCAAAGCAGGCCAATATTCAAGAACAGGAAATACAGAGAACACCACAAAGATATTCCTCAAGAAGAGCAACTCCAAGGCACATAATTGTCAGATTCACCAGGGTTGAAATGAAGGAGAAAATGCTAAGGGCAGCCAGAGAGAAAGGTCGGGTTACCCACAAAGGGAAGCCCATCAGACTCACAGCAGATCTCTCAGCAGAAACCCTACAAGCCAGAAGAGAGTGGGGGCCAATATTCAACATTCTTAAAGAAAACAACTTTCAAACCAGAATTTCATATCCCAAACTAAGCTTCATAAGTGAAGGACAAATAAAATCCCTTACGAACAAGCAAGTACTCTGAGATTTCATCACCACCAGGCCTGCTTTACAAGAGCTCCTGAAAGAGGCACTAAACATAGAAAGGAATGACCAGTACCAGCCACTCCAAAGACATACCAAATGGCAAAGAGCTTCAACACAATGAAGAAACTGCATCAATTACGGGCAAAACACCCAGCTAGCACCAAAGTGGCAGGATCAAATTCCCACATAACAATAGTAGCCCTAAATGTAAATGGGCTAAATGCCCCAATCAAAAGACATAGACTGGTAAACTGGATAAAAAGCCAAAGCCCGTCGGTATGTTGCATCCAGGAAAGCCATCTCACATGCAAGGATACACAAAGGCTCAAAATAAAGGGATGGAGGAAGATTTACCAAGCAAATGGAGAGCAAAAAAAAAGCAGGAGTTGCAATTCTCATCTCTGATAAAACAGACTTTAAACCAACAAAGATCAAAAGAGACAAAGAAGGACATTAAATAATGGTAAAAGGATCACTAGAACAAGAAGAGCTAATGATCCTAAATATATGGTAAAAGAATCACTAGAACAAGAAGAGCTAATGATCCTAAATATATATGCATCGAATACAGCTGCACCCAGATACATAAAGCAAGTTCTCAATGACTTACAAAGAGACTTAGACTCCCACACAATAATAGTGGGAGACTTGAACAACCCATTGTCATTATTCGACAGATCAACGAGACAGAATATTAACAAGGATATCCAGGACCTGAACTCAGACCTGGATCAAGCACACCTAATAAACATTTACAGAACTCCCCACCCGAAATCCACAGAATATACATTCTTCTCAGCACCGCATCACACCTATTCTAAATTTGACCACATAATTGGAAGTAAATCACTCCTCAGCAAATGCAAAAGAACAGAAATCATAACAAACAGTCTCTCAGACCACAGTGCAATCAAGTTAGAACTCAGAATTCAAAAACTAAGAACTGCACAACTTCATGGAAACTGAACAACTGGCTCTTGAATGTTGACTGGATAAACAATGAAATGAAGGCAGAAATAAAGATGTTCTTTCAAACCAATGAGAATGAAGACAGAACATACCAGAATCTCTGTGGCACATTTAAAGCAGTCTCTAGAGGAAAATATATAGCAATAAATGCCCACATGAGAAGCAAGGAAAGATCTAAAATTGACACCCTGTCATCAAAATTGAAAGAGCTAGAGGAGCAAGATCATAAAAACTCAAAACCTAGCAGAAGACAAGAAATAACTAAGATCAGAGCAGAACTGAAGGAGATAGAGACACAAAAAACCTTCAAAAACTCAATAAATCCAGGAGCTGGTTTTTCAAAAATGTCAACAAAATAGACCACTAGCCAGATTAATAAAAAAGAAAAGAGAAAATAATCAAATAGATGAAATAAAAAATGATAAAGGGATATCGCCACAGATTCCACAGAAATTCAAACCATCATCAGAGATTATTACAAACAACTCTATGCACATAAACTAGTAAACCTGGAAGAAATGGATAAATTCCTGGACACTTGCATCCTCCCAAACCTAAACCAGGAAGAAGTTGAAACCCTGAATAGACCAATAACAAGGTCTGCAGTTGAGGCAGCAATTAACAGCCTACCACCCAAAAAAAGCCCAGGTCCAGATGGGTTCACAGCCGAATTCTACCAGACATACAAAGAGGAGCTGGTACCATTCCTTATGAAACTATTCCACATCATCCAAAAAGAGGGAATCCTTCCCAAATCATTTTATGAGACCAACATCATTCTGATACCAAAACCCGGCAGAGACTCAGCAAGAAAAGAAAATTGTAGGCCAATATCCATGATGACCATAGATGCAAAAATCTTTAACAAAATACTGGAAAACCGACTGCAACAGCACATCAAAAAGCTTATCCACCATGATCAAGTAGGCTTCATCCCAGGGATGCAAGACTGGGTCAACATATGCAAGTCTGTAAACGTAATTCACCACATAAACAGAACCAAAGACAAAAACCACATGATTATCTCAATTGATGCAGAGAAGGCCTTTGACAAAATTCAACAACCCTTTATGCTAAAAACCTTCAATAAACTAGGTTTTGATGGAACGTATCTCAAAATAATAAAAGGTATTTATGACAAACCAATAGCCAATATCATACTGAATGGACAAAAACTGGAAGCATTCCCTTTAAAATCTGTCACTAGACAAGAATGTCCTCTCTCACCACTCCTATTCAATATAGTATTGGAAGTTCTAGCCAGAGCAATCAGGCAAGAAAAATAAATAAAGGGTATTCAAATAGGAAAGGAGGAAGTCAAATTATCTCTATTTGTAGACGACATGACTGTATATTTAGAAGACCCCATCATCTCAGCTCAAAATCTCCTGCAACTGATAAGCAACTTCAGCAAAGTCTCAGAATACAAAAATCAATGTGCAAAAATCACAAGCATTCCTATACACCAATAACAGACTCAAAGAGAGCCACATCAAGAACGAACTACCATTCACAATGGCTACAAAGAGAATAAAATACCTAGGAATACAACTAACAAGGAACGTAAAGGACCTCTTCAAGGAGAACTACAAACCACTGCTCAACGAAATAAGAGAGGACACAGATGGAGAAACATTCCATCTTCATGGTTAGGAAGAATTAATATCGTGAAAATGGTCATACTGCCCAAAGTAATTTACAGATTCAACGCTATCACCATCAAGCTACCAATGACCTTCTTCATAGAACTGGAAAAAACTACCTTAAACTTCATATGGAACCAAAAGAGAGCTTGCATAGCCAAGTCAATTCTAAGCAAAATGAACAAAGTGGGAGGTATCACACTACTGGACTTCAAACTATAGTACAAGGCTACAGTAATCAAAACAGCAGGTACTGGTACCAAAACAGAGATACAGACCAATGGAACAGAATAGAGGCCTTGGAGGCCTCTATTTTTTTTTTTTTTGAGCTTATTACTTATCTTTATTTTCCTTTCTTCTTCAATTGTTCTACAAAGTAATCATTACAAGCAACTGTCAGAGCTGCCACCATGACCACGAATTCATTAAAATCCACTTTGTTGTCCTTACTGGTGTCCAGGTCCTGCATTATCTTATCAACCAACTGGGGATCCTTTTGGCACGAGCGGAATTCCGTGAGCTCTTGCTGCAGAAGCAGTTTCAGTTCCCTTTTGCTGAGCTTGAATCTGTCCCCTTCCTTGGAAGAATAGCAGTGGAAGGTTCTAATCATGGTGTCCATGGTCGTCTCGAGCTGGGTGGGCATGTCGGCAGCAAAACTGAGCACTCCAGAAGCAGGCCACCAAACTGAGGGAGAAGACACTGTTCAACAGATACACATCTACAACCATCAGATCTTTGAGAAACCTGACAAAAACAAGCAATGGGGAAAGGAGTCTCTGTTTAACAAATGGTGTTGGGAAAACTGGCTAGCCATGTGCAGAAAGCAGAAACTGGATCCCTTCCTGACACCTTACACTAAAATTAACTCCAGATGAATTAAAGACTTAAACATAAGACCTTACTCCATAAAAACCCTAGAAGAAAACCTAGGCAAAACCATCCAGGACATAGGTGTAGGCAAGGACTTCATGACCAAAACAACAAAAGCGTTGGCAACAAAAGCCAAACTAGACAAATGGGACCTAATCAAACTCCACAGCTTCTGCACAGCAAAAGAAACAGTCATTAGAGTGAATCGGCAACCAACAGAATGGGAAAAAATTTTTGCAATCTACCCATCTGACAAAGGGCTGATATCCAGAATCTACAAAGAACTAAAACAGATTTACAAGAAAAAAATGAACACGCCCATTCAAAAGTGGGCAAAGGATACGAACAGACACTTTATAAAAGAAGACATACATGAGGCCAACAAACATGTGAAAAAATGCTCATCATCACTGGTGATTAGAGAAATGCAAATCAAAACTACACTGAGATACCATCTCACGCCAGTTAGAATGGCCATCATTAAAAAATCTGGAGACAACAGATGCTGGAGAGGATGTGGAGAAATAGGAACGCTTTTACACTGTTGGTGGGAGTGTCAATTAGTTCAACCATTGTGGAAGACAGTGTGGCGATTCCTCAAGGACCTAGAAATAGAAATTCCATTTGACCCAGCGATCCCATTACTGGGTATATATCCAAAGGATTATAAATCATTCTAGTATAAGGACACATGCACACGAATGTTCACTGCAGCACAGTTTACAATAGCAAAGACCTGGAACCAACCCAAATGCCCATCGATGATAGACTGGACAGGGAAAATGTGGCACATATACACCACGGAATATCAGGCAACCATCCAAAACGATGAGTTCATGTCCTTTGTAGGGACATGGATGAACCTGGAAACCATCATTCTCAGCAAACTGACACAAGAACAGAAAATCAAACACCACATGTTCTCACTCATAGGTGGGTGTTGAACAATGAGAACACATGGACACAGGGAGGGGAGCATCACACACTGGGGTGTGTTGGGGGAAATAGGGGAGGGACAGCAGGGGTTGGGGACTTGGGGAGAGAGAGCATGAGGAGAAATGGCAGATATAGGTGATGGGGAGGAAGGCAGCAAATCACACTGCCATGTGTGTACCTATGCAACAATCTTGCATATTCCTCACATGTACCCCAAAACCTAAAATGCAATTTAAAAAAAATCAAAATCAAAAACAACATACTGTAATTTATGTGAAAAGGAAGGAAGGAGAATATACATATTGCACACAGATAAACATATGGAAGGCTACACAAGAAGCTGAGAACAGTCACTACTCTGATTTAAAGAACAGTGTGGGCCAGGCACATTGACTCACACCTGTAATCGCAGGACTTGGTAGGCTGAGGCAGGTGGATCACCTAAGGTCAGGAGTTCAAAACTAGCCTGACCAACATGGTGGAATCCCATCTCTACTAAAAATACAAAAATTTAGTGGGGGACGCCATGGCATCTGCTGGTAATCCCAGCTGCTAGGGAGACTGAGGGAGGAGAATCGCTTGATCCTGGGAGGCAGAGGTTGCAGTAAGCCAAGATCGCACCACTGCACTCCAGCCTGGGCAACAAAAGCAAAACTCTGTCTCAAAAAAAAAAAGACAGGGTAGCTGGAATGTGTGTAGAATTTTCACCATATAGTGCATACCTGTTGGCACCTTGAGAATTCTGAACAATCTGAGTATATTTACCTATGAAAAATAAATATAATTTAGATAAATTATAAAAAAATACATAAAGCAAAACTCAACAGAAGTAGAAGGTGAAATAGAATAAGTCACAATCAGAGCTGGAGATTTTAACTCTCAATAACTGATGAAACAAGAAGATAAAAAAGCAATATACCTTTCAACAAAATAATTATCCAATTTCACCTAAGTGACATATATGGAATATTATACCCCCAAATTGCAGAATTTTTAAGTACATGGGAAAAGGTACTGAAACAGATCAAAGCCAAGAGGCAACACATTTCAAAAATTAATTTGAAGTAAATATAAAAGGTAATACAATAAACCTTCAAGAAAAAAATATAAGACTAAGTCCATGACCTTGGGGTAGACAAAGCTATTAGGCCTTCCAAAGTACTACCCCAAAGAGAAAATATTAATAAAAATTGGATATCCATAAAATTTAGAACTTCTCTTGATCAAAAGGTACCATTTAAAAAGTAAAAAGCCATAAGCAATACTTGCATCTGACAAAACATTCATGTATAGAGTAAGTGTACACACACCACATACCCGACAACCAACCCAAGGAAAAAAGCATCTGGGATAGTCACTCCAAAAAACAGATATACAAATGGCTATGTGATCTATCCTAGGTTTAAAAAAAAGCTATCAAACACTGTACATTGTTGGGGCAACTGGGAATATTTGAATATGTTCTAAATAATAGACATTAGGGAATTATTAATCTTGTCAGGTGTGATACTTAGTAGTGTAGGAGAATGCTATTATTTTTTAGAGGTACATGAGGAAGTGTCAGACATCTGTGATTTACTTCAAATGGTTTGACAAATTGATAGGCAGCCCTATAAATGGATAATGCATATGCATGATACTATTTGTAGGTGTATTTGTTTGTGTGAATAGAGACCAAGAGATAAAATAAATGTTGCAAAGTATTAACAATGGTATATAGATGGGGGGTATATGGGTGTTCTATTACTCCTTATAATTAAAATTCTTCAAATAAAAATGTGAAAATGCAATTACAGTAGTTCCCCCTTATCTGAGGCAGGTATGTTCCAAGACCCCCAGTGGTTGCCTGAAGCCATAGATGGTGCTGAACCCTATATACACTGTTTTTCCTATACATACCTATGATACAGTTTAATTCATAAATTAGGCACAGTAAGATCAATAGTAAAACTATATGGTGGCCGGGCGCGGTGGCTCACGCCTGTAATCCCAGCACTTTGGGAGGCCGAGGCGGGTGGATCACGAGGTCAAGAGATCGAGACCATCCTGGTCAACATGGTGAAACCCCGTCTCTACTAAAAATACAAAAATTAGCTGGGCATGGTGGCACGTGCCTGTAGTCCCAGCTACTCGGGAGGCTGAGGCAGGAGAATTG
>PVKV010041694.1:0-11261 GCA_004027835.1 Alouatta palliata | reverse complement strand
TCCCTCTCTGTGTGTGTATTGCCTTTGGAGAGATTTCCTCAGCTTTATCTTCTAGCTTTTTTACTGAGATTTTTTTCAGCAGTCATTTTTCGTGTCTAAGACCTCTACATTTTCTGATTGTTCTTTTCTCGTAGCATACTATTCTTGTTTTAAAAATCTCTTATTTTCCTCAGTTTTGTCTTTTCACTGGGGTCATTTTTCTGTTTCATGCTGCTTGTTTTCCAAGTATAGGTAGCTTCTTTGCTTGTCTATTTACATGTAAGAATGAAGGGCTGAGTAGCAAGAGTGCATTTTCTTTCCCTCTGTCAAGGTGGCAGGAGCTTTGACTGGAAGCTCTAAGTACATGCGCAGGGCACACCAGCTGGCAAGCTTTGCTTTGAGGACAAGTGAGTGCAGTGCTGGTTGTTAGACTTTGAGCCTCTGCAGGCCAGAAAGGAAGTGGTGGGGTGTTCCTCTAAGATATCCCCATTAGAGACCTCAGTTCTCTAACAGTTGATTAAATTTCTTTGGAAAAGAATCTTTCAGGGTGTGTTGTATGAGGTGAGTGGGGGAATAAAGGAACTGAGTCTTACAAACATGGGTCATTGTTCAGTCCCATTTATTCAGCCCTGCTCCTCACTTCATCTTCTATTAAGTGTGCCCACTTAAAGCCAGAGTCTCTCTTGGACACTGGCTAGATAAGCTCTCACCTCCAGTCCAGTTCTCTCATGGCATATTCTAGACCTGTGCCATCCAGTTGAATAACTACTAGCCCCCTGTGGTTATTGAGCACGTGAAATAGGCAAGTCTGAGTTGAGATGTGCTCTAAGTGTAAAATACACACAGATTATGAACACTTAGTACACACACAAAAGAAGGTGGGGCACAGAGGCCGGTGCCTGTAATCCGAGCACTTTCAAAGACTGAGGGCAGGCATATTGCTTGAGCTCAGGAGTTTGAGACCAGCCTGGGCAACTTAGCAAAGTGCCATCTCTACCAAAAATACAAAAATTAGCTGGGCATGGTAGCCTGCACTTGTAGCCCCAGCTACTTGGGAGGCTGAGGTGGGAGGATGGCTTGACCCCAGGAGGTGGAGATTGCAGTAAACAGATTGTATCCCTGCACTCCAGCCTGGGAAACAGAGCCAGACCCTGTCTCAAAAAAAAAAAAAAAAAAAAAAAAAAGAGAGAGACAGCAAGGCTGGGCACAGTATACACCTGTAATCCCAATACTTTGGGAGGCCAAGGCAGGATGGATCGCTTGAGCCCAGGAGTTTGAGAGCCTGGGCAACATGGCAGAACATATTACCAGCCTGGACAGTATGGCAGAACCCTGTCTCTACAAAAAATATAAAAATTAGTTGGGCATGGTGCATGCACCTGTAGTCCCAGCTACTCAAGAGGTCAGAGAATTGCTCCCAAATAGCTGGGACTGCAGGTGCCTGCCACCTCCTGAGCCTAGGAGGTTGAGGCTGCAGTGAGCCATAATCATGCCACTGCCCTCTAGCAGCCTGGGTGACACAGCAAGACCCTGTCTTAATAAAAGAAATGAGGGCTGGGCGTGGTGGCTCACGCCTGTAATCCCAGCACTTTGGGAGGCCGAGGCGGGTGGATCACGAGGTCAAGAGATCGAGACCATCCTGGTCAACATGGTGGAACCCTGTCTCTACTAAAAATACAAAAATTAGCAGGGCATGGTGGCACGTGCCTATAGTTCCAGCTACTCGGGAAGCTGAGGCAGGGAGAATTGCTTGAACCCAGGAGGCAGAGGTTGTGGTGAGCTGAGATCGTGCCACTGCACTCCAGCCTGGGTAACGAGCGAAACTCCGTCTCAAAAAAATAATAATAATAAAATAGGCCGGGCGCGGTGGCTCACGCCTGTAATCCCAGCACTTTGGGAGGCCGAGGCGGGTGGATCACAAGGTCAAGAGATAAAGACTATCCTGGTCAACATGGTGAAACACCGTCTCTACTAACAATACAAAAATTAGCTGGGCATGGTGGCACGTGCCTGTAGTCCCAGCTACTCGGGAGGCTGAGGCAGGAGAACTGCTTGAACCCAGGAGGCGGAGGTTGCGGTGAGCCGAGATCGCGCCATTGCATTCAAGCCTGGGTAACAAGAGCGAAACTCCGTCTCAAAAAAAAAAAAAAGTAATAATAATAATAATAAAATAAAAAAAATAAAAGAAATGAAAGTAAAACATCTCAAAATATTCATTATATTTAAAGTGATAGTATTTGCATGTAATGAGTTAGGTAAAATAGAATTTTAAAATTAATTTCATCTCTTTTTTAATGTGGCTACTGGAAAATTTTAAATTATGTGACTTATATTTCTTCTTTTTTTTTTTTGAGACGGAATTTCGCTCCTGTTGCCCAAGCTGGAGTGTACTGGCACGATCTTGGCTCACTGCAGCCTCCACCTCCCGGGTTCAAGTGATTATCCTGCTTAGCCTCCCAAGTAGCTGAGATTACAGGCGTGTGCCACCATGCCCGGCTAATTTTGTATTTTTAGTAAAGACAGGGTTTCTCCATGTTGTTCAGGCTAGTCTTGAACTCCCGACCTCAGGTGATCTGCCCACTTCGGCCTCCCAAAGTGCTGGGATTATAGGCGTAAGCCACCGCGCCCAGCTGTGACTCATATTTCTATTGGAAAGCGCTGCTCTAGACGATGGCTGCTGCTTCATCTGTCAACATGTCTTTATCTGCTTTCTAAATTTGTCAGAATCATTTGTGCACTGATGACCCTCACTCCCCATTTTTTTTTTTTGGCTGATACAGATTTATTTTCCATTTTGATACACTTACATGTAGGGTAAAGGAGGTAGGAGGGAATCTGCTATCGTGCATATGAAGCTGCTTCTAACTTTTTTTTTTTTTTTTGAGACGGAGTTTCGCTCTTGTTACCCAGGCTGGAGTGCAATGGCGCGATCTCGGCTCACCGCGACCTCCGCCTCCTGGGTTCAAGCAGTTCTCCTGCCTCAGCCTCCCGAGTAGCTGGGACTACAGGCACGTGCCACCATGCCCAGCTAATTTTTGTATTTTTAGTAGAGACGGGGTTTCACCATGTTGACCAGGATAGTCTCGATCTCTTGACCTCGTGATCCACCCGCCTCGGCCTCCCAAAGTGCTGGGATTACAGGCGTGAGCCACCGCGCCTGACCGCTGCTTCTAACTTTTAACCTGTCAGAGCAGTCTGCCACCAAATAATTTAATTGATCATAGGATCTATCTGCAGTCCTTCTTAGAGACAAAGCCAGGGAGATGCTTTAAGTTGAAGATAGAGACCCTTGTGTGTTCACATAGATGCCCCCACCTCCTCATTACCACAAGATACCCTGAAGAGTATTTTGGAAATCCCATTTTAGTCTTTTTTTTTGTCCCTGTAGAATCACTGGCCTCTTCCTTTTCTAATCAAAATTCTATTGGTCATCTATTCTGGGCCGGAAACTATGCTAGGGGTTGTTGTAGGACTAAAAGAGAATATTTATCAAAACATTAGTGTAATACCTTGCTGAGAGTGGGATCAATATAAGCTATGTAATTTAGGGCAAATTAAGGAAACAGGCTCATAGAGGTTAAATAACTTGCCGTAAATTACAGAGCTAGTAAGTGGCAGAGCTGGGATTTTTTTTTTTTTTTTTTTTTGAGATAGGGTCTCATTCTGTCACCCAGGCTGGAGTGCAGTGGTATGATCTCAGCTCATTGCAGCCTTGAACCTCCCTAGGATCAGATGATCTTCCCACCTCCAACTCCCAGATAGCTGGGACTACGGGCATGTAGTCTGGCTACTCTTTGTATTTTTTGTAGAGACAAGGGTTTCACCATGTTGCCCAGGCTGGTCTTGATCTCCTGGGCTCAAGCAGTTTCTCTACTTCTGCCTCTCAAAGTGCTGGGATTACAGGTTTGAATCATCACACCCAGCCCAGAGCTGGGATTTTAATCCAGGCCTGTTTGACCTTAAAGGTTATGCTCTTGACCACAGTTCTCTGTTTTTATTTTGGACTATGCAGCAGAATTTACCACAGCTCTGTAAGTCACCTTATTTAGTCTTACCAAAGGAAAACGGGTAGCATCCCTACTTTATAGCCTGGAAAACAGAAACCCAGGGAGGCTAAATGACTTGCCTGGGGACACTCAGATATCCCTTCTTGGGAACCCCAGAAAAAAGAAAAAGGAAATTTTTTTTTTTGAGATGGAGTCTCTGTCGCCCAGGCTGGAGTGCAGTGGCATGATCTCAGCTAACTGCAGCCTCTGCCTCCTAAAATGTGGCATTGTCAGCTGGGTGTGGTGGCTCACACCTGTAATCCCAGCACTTTGGGAGGCTGGGTGGGTGAATCACCTAAAGTCAGGAGGAGTTCAAGACGAGCATGGCCAACATGGTGAAACCCCATTTCTGCAAAAATATAAAAATTAGCTGGGCATGATGACAGGTGCCTGTATTCCCAGGTACTGGGGAGGCTAAGGCAGTAGAATCACTTGAACGCAGGAGGCAGAGATTGCTGTGAGCCGAGATCGTGCCACTGCACTCCAACCTGGGCAACAGAGTGAGACTCTGTCCCCCCCCCAAAAAATGTAGCATTATGATCAGCCCTAACGCCTGGGGGCATCCCAGGAACGCCTGTGGGGTTGTGTAATTCTGAGGACCTGGGGAAATTAAGAGGCCCCAAAGCTGAAAAAAGGGAATATTTATAAAAGCCCCTGCTATGGTGGGCTTGGCACTTACCCACTTTTTGTAATTAGTCTTCTAGACTATGGGCCCATCTAGTATTCTCCTCATATAATAGCAGCCATACACAAAAACTCCTTGACTAATTAACTCCAACCCTGCTCTCAGGGTGCTGCTCAGGAAAAAGGATTTGATCTGTTCAGGGGCCCATTTCAGTGCCTGCTACATGATAAACACATAAATATTCGTTCCTGAACTGCCCTCCTCTGCAAACTAAAAAGCTGCTCTCATATGTACCCATAACTCATACCTCTCTTTTGTGTGTACTTTTTTCTGTTTTTGGAGACAGTCTTTTTTTTTTCTATCGTTTTATTTTTATTTGTTTTTTTCTTTTTGGAGACAGAGTCTTACTCTGCCCCCCAGGCTGGAGTGCAGTGGCACAATCATGGGCCACTGCAGCCCCAACCCCTAGGCTCAGGTGATCCTCCCACTTCAGCCTGAGTAGCTGGGACTACAGGTATATACCACCACACCGGCCTAATTTTTAAATCTGTTTTGTAGAGATGGGATCTCACTATGTTGCCCAGGCTGGTCTTGAACTCTTGGGCTCATGTGATCTTCCTACTTCAGCCTCCCCAAAGTGCTGGGATTACAGACGTGAGCTATTGTGCTTGTCTGCCCTACAGACTTTTAATTAATTACTCATAATGATTTGTTGAATATGTGCCTTGGTCTTTGATACCAAACAGTTCTGATTTTGAGCCCCCCACCCACCCACCCTTTCACTTCCTTACTAATTGTGTAAGCTTTGGGAATTTCCTTCACCTTTCTGAGCCATGGCTTCCTCAGCTGAAAAGGGGAGAAAATAACAGTAACTAACGCGTAGCGTTCTTTTGAGAAAAAAGAGTTTCCCTGAAAGCATTCAGTACAGTGCCTGGAAAATAGGCCATGCCCAGCGAATGTGGGCTGTTGCTATTGTGAGTCATCCCGAGACTTCAAGGACAGGGACTTGTCTCGCTTCCCACTGTATTCCCAATGCTCAGCATTTCTGCTATAACCCCAGTGCTTGGCACATACTCAGTGGTAATATGTGTGCTCAGTGACTGCCCAAATGGATGGCAAGATCGGTAAATTCTCCCCTCTGGGCAGCCAGGAGAACCGAGGCCCAGGGAGGAAAGAAGATTCCCTCAGTGGTTGAGAGTAGGGATCCTGGCCCATGGGCAGGCCTTCCCTCACTACCGTCTTCCCCAGCAGGTTTGGGATGTACATTCCGTTCCTGCAGCTGAATTGCGACCTCCGCAAGACAAGCCTCTTCAACCACATGGCCTCCATGGGGCCCCGGGAGGCGGTCAGCGGCCTGGCACGGAGCCGGGACTACCTGCTGACACTGCGGGAGACGTGGAAGCAGCACACGAGACAGCTGTATGGCCCAGACGCCATGCCCACCCATGCCTGCTGCCTGTCGCCCAGCCTCATCCGCAGCGAGGTGGAGTTCCTCAAGATGGACTTCAACTGGCGCATGAAGGAAGTGCTCGTCAGCTCCATGCTGAGCGCCTACTACGTGGCCTTTGTGCCTGTCTGGTTCGTAAAGGTGCGTGGCTCAACCCAGGGAGGGAAAGGGCCTAGCTGGGAGCTTACCCTGCTGCCTGCTTTATGTGAGCTCTCCTGCTGGCATAACTAACTCTGCTGTTTTTTGTGATTTCCCATCTGTCTCCTCTGGAGGGCTGAAATGACTACTGTCTCCATTTTTTTTTTTGAGACGGAATCTCACAGTCACCAGACTGTAGTGCAGTGGCATGATCCTGGCTCACTGCAATGTTTGCCTCCTGGGTTCAAGCATTCTCCTGCCTCAGCCTCCCGAGTAGCTGGGACTACAGACGTGCGCTAGCACGTTCAGCTAATTTTTTTGTATTTTTAGTAGAGACAGGGTTTCACCATGTTGGCCAGGATGGTCTCAGTCTCCTGACCTCATGATCTGCCTGCCTCAGCCTCCCAAAGTACTGGGATTAAAGGCGTGAGCCACCGTGCCCGGCCATTTTATTTTTTGTTTTTAGAGACAGAGTCTTGCTGTCACCTACACTGGAGTGCAGTGGCACAATCATGACTCACTGCAGCCTCAACCTCCTGGGCTTAAGTGATCCTCCTGTCTCAGCCTCTTGAGTAGCTGGACTATAGGCATGAGTTACCATGTCCAGCTAATTTTTAAATTTTTTTATAGAGATGGAGTCTCACTATGCTGCCCAAGCTGGTCTCAGAACTCCTGGTCTTAAGTGGTCCTCCTGCCTCAGCTTTTCAAAGTGTTGGGATTACAGGCGTGAGTCACCATATCCAGCCTGTGTCCATTTTATTTTATTTTACTTTTTTGAGACGGAGTCTCCCTCTGTCGCCCATGCTGGAGTACAGTGACAGGATCTTGGCTCACTGCAACCTCCGCCTCTCGAGTTCAAGCAATTCTCCTGCCTCAGCCTCCCAAGTAGGTGGGATTATAGACGTGTGCCACCATGCCCAGCTAATTTTTGTATTTTAAGTAGAGATGGGGTTTCACCATGTTGGCCAGGCTGGGCTCAAACTCCTGGCTCCAACTGATCCGCCCACCTTGGCCTCCCAAAGTGCTGGGATTACAGGCGTGAGCCACTGTGCCGAGTCTGTGTCCGTTTTAGAGTGCAGAGAACTAGACTCACTGAAGGGAAGTGACCTGTCCAAGGTCGCCCAGCCAATGAGGGAGACATGGCATTGTTACTCATACTACTTGATTACAAAGACCTGTGAGTTTGTGTTTCAGCAGCTATTGTGACCCAGGCATGTCACAATGTCTGGCTTTATCATTTAGTAAGAAAGCCAGGGTTCATCCAGGTCTGAATGACCTCAAAAGCCTGTGCTCTCTTTTATTGCTTATGTGGTTTCCTGGGAAGGTACCTCCTCAGCTGCAGTGGGCTTGAGAGGACTTAATGTCTTCTTTTTTTTTAAAAGAGTCTCACTCTGTTGCCCAGGCTGGAATGCAATGGTGTGATCTTGGCTCACTGCAGCCTCCACCTTCAGGGTTCAAGCAATTCTCCTACAGGCATGTGCCACCACACCTGACTAATTTTTGCTTTTTTTGGTTTGTTGTTTGACAGAGTCTTACTCTGTTGCCCAGGCTGGAGTGCAGTGATGCGATCTTGGCTCACTGCAACCTCCGCCCCTCGGGTTCAAGCGATTCTCCTGCCTCAGCCTCCCAAGTAGCTGGGATTACAGATGCCTGCCACCACGCCCATCGATTTTTGTATTTTTAGTAGAAATGGGGTTTCACCATCTTGGCCAGGCTGGTCTTGAACTCCTGACCTTGTAATCTACCCACCTTGGCCTTCCAAAGTGCTGGGATTACAGGTGTGAGCCACCATGCCCGGCTTTTTTTTTTTTTTTTTTTTTTTTTGAGACAGAGTCTCACTCTGTTTAAGCTCAAGTGAAGTGGCATGATCTCTGCAACCTCTGTCTCCCAGGTTCAAGCAATTCTCCTGCCTCAGCCTCCTGAGAAGCTGGGATTACAGGCGTGTGCCACCACACCCAGCTAATTTTTTTTGTATTTTTAGTAGAGACCATGTTGGCCAGGCTGGTCTTGAACTCCTGACCTCAAGTGATCCGCCTGCCTCAGCCTCCCAAAGTGCTGGGATTACAGGTGTGAGCCACCACGAACAGCCTTTTAGTTAATTGTGTTGTGTTTTGTTTTGTTGAGACAGAATCTGTCACCCAGGCTGAAGTGCAGTGACAGCACTATCACAGCTTACTGCAGCCTCCGCCTACCGGGTTCAAGCAATTCTCCTCCCTTAGCCTCCTGAGTAGCTGGGAGTACAGGTGTGTGCCACCATGCCTGGCTAATTTTTGTATTTTTAATAGAGACGGGGTTTCACCATATTGGCCAGGCTGGTCTCGAACTCTTGACCTCAAGTGATCCACCCACCTCAGCCTCCCGAAGTGCTGAGATTATAGGGGTGACCCATGCACCCAGCCCTTAATTTCTTTTGAGCATCTACAACATGCCCGGAGCTTTCTTAAGTGTTACAATCCTCCTAATGCCTCTTGGAGGTAGTTGGAGGTTGCTTTTTTTTGTTTTTTGAAACAGCCTTGCTCTGGCCCAGGCTGGAGTGCAGTGATGCAGTCTCAGCTCACTCCAACCTCTGCCTCACAAGTTCAAGCGATTCTTCTGCCCCAGCCTTCCAAGTAGCTGGGATTACAGGTGTGCACCACCACACGCAGCTAATTTTTGTATTTTTAGTAGTGACGGGGTTTCACCATATTGGCCAGGCTGGTCATGAACTCTTGACCTCAGGTTATCTGCCCGCCTCAACCTCCCAAATGCTGGGATTATAGGCGTGAGCCACTGTGCCCAGCCTGGTGGTTGCTCTTATCCTCATTTGACAGATGAGGAAACTAAAGCACAGAAAAGGTAAATGACTTGCCCAGTGTCACATAGTTAATAAGCAAAAGAGCCAAGATTTGAATTCAGGTCTCTTGGACCCTAGAGCCTGTTCTCTGGCTCAGAGTGGTGGGCAGTAGGAGCAGGTTTCCCTGTAGAAAACCAACTAGTGGGCACAGGGCCTAAGCCTTCTTTGTTGGGTGTTTGACTCTTGCTTTTGGGCCATTCTGAGGTCTCCCCAGGACTGTCCTAACCTCTGAGTCAGGTAGAATCAGGGAAGGCAAGGGAATGAGGACATTTATGG
This sequence comes from Alouatta palliata, assembly GCA_004027835.1. Taxonomy (NCBI): domain Eukaryota; kingdom Metazoa; phylum Chordata; class Mammalia; order Primates; family Atelidae; genus Alouatta; species Alouatta palliata. The sequence continues at coordinate 1,917 of PVKV010041694.1, read as the reverse complement.
GCATCCCGGGCCTCACCCACCTTCTGCTGCCTTCAGAACACACATTACTATGACAAGCGCTGGTCCTGTGAACTCTTCCTGCTGGTGTCCATCAGCACCTCCGTGATCCTCATGCAGCACCTGCTGCCTGCCAGCTACTGTGACCTGCTGCACAAGGCCGCCGCCCATCTGGGCTGTTGGCAGAAGGTGGACCCAGCACTGTGCTCCAACGTGCTGCAGCACCCGTGAGTCACCCTACCCTGCTCGACCCAATCCCAGTCCTTCTAGTCAGCATCTAGAGTCACTTGTCCACCTGCTGATTAACTCATTCAGTTAGCAAATAGTTACTGAGCGTGTCTGGTATATTAGACCAAGCGTCCAGGGTGGGGTATGGTGGGGCATGACACACAGTGTTCCTTGTTCTTGGGTAACTTGCAGTGTACTGAAGATGGAAGTAGGGGTCGGGCACGGTGGCTTATGCCTGTAATCCCAGCACTTTGGAAGGCTGAGGCAGGTGGATCAGCTGAGGTCAGGAGTTTGAGACCAGCATGGCCAAAATGACGAAACCTTTTCTCTACTAAAAATACAAAAATTAGCTGGGCGTGGTGGCACATGCCTGTAATCCCAGTTACTCAGGAGGCTGAGACAGGAGAATCACTTGAACCTGGGAGGCAGAGGTTGCAGTGAGCTGAGATCATGCCACTGCACTTCCAGCCTGGGCAACAAGAGAGAAACTCTCTCAAAAAAAAGATGGGAGGAGGACCAGTGGTAATTCTGGTCCCCCATTGACTTTCTCTTTGCTGACAGTTTATTCACTCATGGCCTGACTTGCTCATGCTTCACTCCTCTCTTACCTGCTCACTCATCCACTCAGTCATTAGGTCACATACTCTTTCAGCGGACACTTATTTCCACCCAATCCATACCAGGCCTGCCGATGTGCCAGGCAAAAGAGCTTGGACTTTGACTTAGACCCAGTGGAGGATAGAGGATTTTGAGCAGTGGAGGGATCCATGCCAAGGTGTGCTTCAGAATCATCCATCTGCTACCAGGATGGGGTGCTGTGCTAGTTGATGCTGAACCCTGGCCAGGGAAGAACAAGGTGGGCAAAAGAAACCCAGCTGCAAAAAGGCACTGCACCCAGAGCAGAAGCAGAAGTCACACTGCTCAGGAGCCCTTTATCAGAGTGCTTTTCACCCCAGGTTATACTAATTTTCCTGCCTGTATTCCCCAATAGACTGGAAGCTTCTCAAGGCTAGGATCACCTCTGAAGCACATCTGAGTCTTGGGCCCAGGACAAGGCTTGGCAGAGAGGAGGCTCCTAGGACAGGTTTGCAGAGGTAGGCCCACCAAGGAGCAGAAATGCCAAGTGAGGCCACAGAAGCTAAGCCTCTTGGTGTTGGCCGTGCATGTCAGTCAGGGTCCCTTTCAGGCTCTGTCCAAGAGGTCCAAAAAAGTGACTGGGCATTGCTGAATGGGCCAAAAGGAGGCTTGGCCTAGCCCTGGGCTCTGAGGGGCAGGAGCAATAGAAAGATAGAACATAGCTGAACATGAGGATATACCTGTCCATGGCTTACTGTGGTCCTTCCCAGCTGATGAGCTGGGTCCTGCCAGCCACTTCTGCCTCATCTCTTACCATGCCCCAACTCATCCTCTGCTCTTGCAAAGTAAAGCAAATCTCCTCAGTTCCTCATATGCTTTATGCATTTCTGCATACAGGCTTTTGCACGTAATGTGTCTTTTGCTTGGAATAGACTTCCATTCTTTCTATCCTGATTAACTCCTATTCATCCTTTAGCACTTTGCTTCCTCCAGGAACACTTTGTTGACCATCCAGAATGGATTCAGTGTCCCTCCTCTATAAGGGGCCCTTCTCTTCAGTGGCTCATATTACCATGATCATTGCATTTTTTTTTTTTTTTTTTTTTTTTTTTTTTT
>PVKV010041693.1:0-11234 GCA_004027835.1 Alouatta palliata | reverse complement strand
AGGAAAGGAGGAAGTCAAACTGTCTCTATTTGCAGACGACATGATTGTATATCTAGAAGACCCCATCGTCTCAGCCCAAAATCTCCTGAAACTGATAAGCAACTTCAGCAAAGTCTCAGGATACAATATCAATGTGCAAAAATCACAAGCATTCCTACACACCAGTAAGAGACTTAAAGAGAGCCAAATCAAGAACAAACTGCCATTCACAATTGCTACGAAGAGAATACAATACCTAGGATTACAACTAACAGGGAACGTAAAGGACCTCTTCAAGGAGAACTACAAACCACTGCTCAACGAAATAAGAGAGGACATACATGAAGCCAACAAAAATAGGAAAAAATGCTCATCATCACTGGTCATTAGAGAAATGCAAATCAAAACTACACTGAGATACCATCTCACGCCAGTTAGAATGGCAAACATTAAAAAATCTGGAGACAACAGATGCTGGAGAGGATGTGGAGAAATAGGAACACTTTTACACTGTTGGTAGGAGTGTAAATTAGTTCAACCATTGTGGAAGACAGTGTGGCGATTCCTCAAGTACCTAGAAACAGAAATTCCATTTGACCCAGCAATCCCATTAATGGGTATATAGCCAAAGGATTATAAATTGTTCTACTATAAGGACACATGCACATGTATGTTAATTGCAGCACTGTTTACAATAGCAAAGACCTGGAACCAACCCAAATGTCCATCGATAATAGACTGGACAGGGAAAATGTGGCACATGTACACCATGGAATATTATGCAGCCATCAAAAACGATGAGTTCGTGTCCTGTCTAGAGACATGGATGAACTTGGAAACCATCATTCTCAACAAACTGTCACAAGAACAGAAAATCAAACACCGCATGTTCTCACTCAAAGGCGGGTGTTGAACAATAAGAACACATGGACACAGGGAGGGGAGCATCACACACTGGGGTCTGTCAGGGGGAAACAGGGGAGGGACAGTGCGGGGTGGGGAGTTGGGAAGAGATAGCACGGGGAGAAATGCCAGATATAAGTGATGGAGAGGAAGGCAGCAAATCACACTGCCATGTGTGTACCTATGCAACCATCTTGCATGTTCTTCACATGTACCCCAAAACCTAAAATACAATTTCAGGGAAAAAAAAAAAAAAGATTTAAACCAAATATAAAAACTCTTTTTTGAAAACAGTTGGTAAAAATCGAACATGCACTGAATAATGGATATTAATTTGTTGTGCATAATAATTATATTTTGATTGACTTTTAAAAATGTCTTTTTGAGATAAATATTCAAGTATTTATGGGTACAATAATATGCTTTAGAAAATCTTTAAAGTATTATCTTTAAAAAGTGGCAGGTAGGAAGATTGGAAGATTAATAAGTTAAGAAGGATGGAATGTTAATAACTCAAGAAGCAGAACAGAGCCGTGAGGGTTCATTACACCAATCTCTCCGGTCTTATGTATCTGAAATTTTTCATAATTTTTAAAAAATACAAAATATGTCATGTAAGTTGATTTGAATGTAATCACTGGAACCCAAATAACTTTTACCTGAAAAACAAACCTATGTATGGTTAAAAAGAACTGGTCCTGAGGCCAGTCATGGTGGCTCACAACTGTAATCCCAGCACTTTGGGAGGCCAAGGGAGGCAGATCACTTGAGGTCAGGAGTTCGAGACCAGCCTGGCCAACATGGTGAAACTTGTCTCCACTAAAACTACAAAAATTAGCCAGGTGTAGTGGCGCAAGCCTGTAATTCCAGCTACTAAGGAGGCCGAAGCATGAGAATCGCTTGAACCTGGGAGGCGGAGGTTGCAGTGAGTAAAGATCGTGCCACTACACTCCAGAGCCTGGGTGACAGAGAGAGACACACCATCTCAAAAAAATAAAAAAAATAGGCCACTTGTTTGCCATGAAAAATCTAAGTCCCAAATAGAACCATAGCATATAAGAATTACAGTGTGACCTTTTTTCGTTCCCTTGTTTTTACTGTCTAGATACTTGCTCTTCATCTAACCCTGAGCTTATCATTAAATTCTTTTTAATAAAAAAAGGACAGTGATTCTTAAAAAATGCTGCCCTCTTCTAACACTAGTCCTAAATATTTTCTACTATAAATAGAAAACAAGTTTATCTTAAAACCTCACCAAGTAAACTTTTTTTTTTTTTAACGGTTCAAGAAAGTTTATTTAAAAATTCCACAAGCATAACAAAATATGTTTATATTTCTGTGTTCCCACCCAGGTAAACTTCTTTTTAAGAGTTTGGATTTACATGTTGTCGTAAGGCTTTAAGTTTAAACCATCTAAACTTTAAAAAAATCATTTCAGCATAAAATATAAAGATAAAATGAATTCAATAATAGCCTTCATTCAATCAGCAGCCTCAACGAGTTGTTTCATAGTGTTTAATTCCTAAAATGTACATCTACAAGAAACACCTATTTCAAAACCCAAGTCTATATCAACTTCTGCTCTGCTGCGGTTTACTTAATTACTGATGTTTACCCACTACTTACCTTTCTTTCTGGGACACTGAGACACCTGATAAATTCTCCCTTTTTAAAATAAGGCTTAATTTAACTATTGATACTTATGTACACAACCGACATCTGTTTTATGTTACAGATCCAAACAGTGCATTCTTCTTTCTCATTACTGAGAGGAGTTTACCTCAGATACTGTTTCAGGGCGCTTGTTATGGTCTTCACTTCCCAGTCTGCAGAATTCTCCAGGTCTACCTCATTGCATGTTTTTACATCTAGTGAGCAAGCAAACGAGAATAAAAATAGTTAAAACCCTGAACATCAAAGGTCCTCTCATTTAGCTCACAAAGCTTCCATTTTTAAATGAGCAAACCACAATCCTGCAGTTTCCTAAAAAAACATTTTATACAATTTATCTAAAATGCTATAAGCTATGTTCTATGACTAGACACCTCTGGCACTTCAGGAAATCTGTCGTACAGATCAAAGCAAAAAATAAGAGATGAGGATTGCAGGTGCCCACCACCATGCCTGGCTAATAAAAAAAAAAATAGATGAGTTGGGAGTAAGGGAAAATTAGACATAGTATTCCAACATCCACAACTAAAATTCATGTACAGCTATCATCATCATCATCATCACCGATAACAGTTATCACTCAGGAGCCTTGGCTTACTTCAAGTGGCACTTTCAGCTGTATGCATATGGTTTGTTTTAGGTGGCATTGCTGCTCTCACACTGTGTACTGACAGAGGCAGGAGACAGCCAAATGCCTAGGCAAGTAAGGTAGGGTCCCCAGAGAACCTCGGACGCACCCAGGTCATTGTGCACAGGGGGCTTGCCCAAACATGCCCACAGAGAATATTTCCGTTGTTAAACACATGCTCAGTAAGGGAAGTAAATCAATGCGGAGTGGTTTAGACTAAGGGCCCGCACGCGCACGGGGGGAACAGAGTGGAGCTACTGGGAATTCGCACTTTATGCAAGGGACGAGCCAATGTGTGGCGGCCTCACATTCAATCTGTGATGGGGGAGCCGGCTGGTGGGACTCCTCTCTTTGCTGAGAGCTCCCCTTTAGCTTAGTAAGTTCCACTCTCCTCACCCTTCACTATGTCCGCATGCCCAGTTTTTCCTGGGGGTGATAAAAAACCCAGATATAGCTGAACCAAGGAGAAAAAATCCTGCATCATTATGACACAGAAAACCGAGAGTGGCACCGTGACACATAATGCCAATATCAGAATGGCCACAAACTGGTAGGGGAAAGGGTGATGAACTTGGTCTCAGATTTTCAGGATTTCTGTTCGCTAGATTATCTTTCTGAAATTAATATACGATCAATCAAAACAAAAATGGTAACACAAAGACTTAAGAAGTTATTTACAAGTAATCTTTCACATGAACACTGTGTAATGTATACACTCAACTGGGAAATATTTATTGGAAGCTTCTGTGTCACACTCCTGACATTCATTCTAACTTAAACTACTTTTCTTTATCCAAATAGCGTGTAATGATATGTTTCTTACAAACATCCTTTGAAATGGTAAGTCAGTTAATAGGGTTGCTCCTTTATAAACTAAAAGAAAAAAAGTTAAATTTAAAATGGCTAGAAAGTTCAAAAGAAAAGGTATGTGACACCAAGAGAAAAAAAAAGAGATGGGAGAGTTAGTAAACTGCAGAAAGGGAAGTGTCAATCCTGGTAGAAATAAAATGAAAGGATGGCAGGAAAGGCAAACACCCTGAGAAGTATGGTGGCATCTTTGACTCCTGTAACTCTAGGCTGGTACACTCAGCTGTGCCATGGCAGCAGGGAGGACTGCAGTGTGGGTATCACAAAGCTGGGGTTAAACGCCTCTAACAACCTGGCCCAGCCATACAACTACAAGAGTTCCTAAGCTATCTGAACTTCAGATCTTCATCTGCACAACAGAGATAATATAAATATCTCACGGAACTATTGAGAGCATCAAAGCAAATAAAGAATGTATACAGAGTTCCATAAATAATTAAATGTAGCAGGTTATTACCACTGCTGAGTCACTAAAAAGTATAAGCAAGCAGTGATGGTACCTTCCCAAAGGGAGGAGACAGGAAATGCGTTATGATGAATGATACTGAGCCATCAATATCAATTTGCCTGGTTTTCTACACGCCCACTATGAAAGAGAGAAAATAAAGAGATTCATGGAAAAGACTATTTCTCCCGCACTCCACGATGATGTCTTAACTAAGACCAAAAAAAAAATCTAGTTGTTTCAGGGTTTTTTTCCTCCCTTATACTGTATTTGTCTTCATCGAGAAGGAAACATCTTGTTAGCATTTCCTTTTTAAAAGCACTAAAAAGAAAAACCTGTCAAAATGGGACCACCATGTTAAGTCATGCATGCCACTTAAAAAGTTTTAGGCTTGGGATGATGGAGGATGGATGACAACTCGATGTTGGGCCGAAACTTTCTGAAGATAAAATAAAACAGGAAGTGATGGTTATTTCACAGCCATAGCAGCAAACGTGAGGTCAATTACTCAAAGGTCTGAAGACTTTTCAAGCACTTCAACATTTCTTGATTACAGCAACTGACAGCAATATGCAATAAACCACAACAATGGCAACTGACACTGATTACATTTTGATCAGTTCCTACAATTCAGAACTCATTTGTTACTGAGCTTGTCAGACAAGCCACAGATACATTCAAGAAATCAAATTAAGCACCCTGATTAAAGGTGCAATCCTTTATAACTAGGACTAAATAATTCTGTTCTAAAGGCTTTGCCAACCAATTACTTCAGTAACTGAATATTCTCTCTCTCATTAAATCAATTATTTAAATCTCATTTTAACATACAAGTAGGATAACATCTTCAATCAACTTGCTACCCAAAAATCACCTTTTAAAAATCAAGATGCTTCTAAGGGAAATCTTTTACTTCCAGCTTCCTACCAAATTATGATTCCATATTTTGAGAATCATATTCTTTCTATGGAAAAATAAGCCATCATTCTGAATTCATGGAATAAAAAGCAGCTGTCACATCAGAAGAAAATGACTACACAGTGTCTGTGTTACTACTTTTCTCTTAAATTGTCACTGTTTTCAAATAGCTCAATCATCCGTAGCAGTCCTTTACAATGAGTGGATGCACTGGGACTAGGCAGAATTTAATGATTATCTGGGATTCAAACGTGAAAATGCATTTGGAGGTTCATTCAGAATATATGTTCTACCATAAGAAAAATAAAACAATTTGCTTCCTTTCTGACCAAGGAAGGACACTTCATAGATGTGTTAAAAATCTAAACTAACAAGCACAGATAAAAAGAGCTGATTTTTTATTTGGGTGAATGTTTCACACTTACATAGCCACTGGTCATTTTTTTGAAACTGAAAATCTGCAGCCCAACCTAAATGCAAAGTGCAATTTTATGCAGCTTCTAGCACCCTACTCAACACTGACTTAGGTCCAATTTTAAAGTACTTGAAAAAGCACAGTGAATGGATGATTTTGAAAACATGTTTTATAATCAAAAGATCGTTTTTTTTTTTTTCAGCTGCATTAGTTCACTTTTTCCCCCAATCTATGCGACAGAACTGTCCTACAAAGTAAACAAGGTAATGTTTTTCAAGTAAAACTGTTTTCAGTTATTTGTTTCTTGTTTTCTATGGTTTTGTGTGAAAATGAAATCATCCAGCCCTTCTTGCAAATCAGATTTAGAACTAACCACTGAACTCACCAGACCACACGAGCTACTACCACATTTTCTTGTAACTTCCTCTTCCTCTGCTCTGATGTTGTAAACTAAAGCAGGGAAGAAGGAAGCATGCATAACAATTCTACCTCCTATCAGTTCTAATCTACCATGAACTATTGTAATTGATATTTTACATTCTCACTCCATTTACTAAAAAACCGTGACTCACCCAAAGACAACTCATCTGATACTTCTCCCTGCTTTTCCCAACTGTTCTAAGTTTCTGCTTTACAAAAAAATAACAACTTCTACCATACTCTGTGAGCCCTGTCTTAGAGACTGCAAAGGGGAAGAAAAACGCAGGTGTCTGCTCACGTGGGCATGTTCTTTCGGAAACTTAAGAAGCTTGGTCCAGGGAAAGGCTCAGAGGCTGCTGGAAATCCAGGTGACAGTTGCTTTAGGCTCCCAGAGGCGAAGACAACTAAGAATGCCCTCTCATCACCAGCTGCCTGGTCCTTTACCTGGCCCGGAGGAGAATAACTACCTCTCTATTTAGACAATTTTCTATCGTCAATGCCATTGCTATTTCATGCCAGCTGGGAGATAGGGGAGAAGGAAAGAAGGGGGAGAGAGGAAAGAGGATAAGGAGGGAAGAAAGGGGCAGGAGGAAGGAGGAAAGAGAGAAGTATGATAATGGAAAAAATATGTATTTTCTTCTATTTTAATATTAAATGTGAAGGGAAAAAACACACTCAAAAAAAGAGACAAGTGAAAAAACATGCAAGAGATTAAGCATACACCCTTTCTTTAGAAATCATCATAAACTTTTACATGAGTATTTAAAGAAGACTTAAAACACTAACTATACAAAATATTCTGTGTAAAATGGCAATAATTAAAAACTCTAAAGTAAATAATTAGCTCTCAAGAACTACAGAGAATCCGGTAAATGGCAGCTCTCCTCAAAAAACAGTACATGGCTTGGAACTGTTTCTCAAATACTTAAAAATTAAATTATTTTCCATTTCTACAAAGAAAAATACATTACAAACAAAATGTACTTTGAAAAAAATTCAAATCTGAAATAAATCTATTACCTGCAGGAATAACAATAAACACTAATTGCCTTTAAAAAACAAACTTAAAAATGTGGCATACCCACACAATTTTTTTCTCTTCAGGATATATATGAAACCCTCTAATAATGCAGCAAAATGGGAGAAGTTGGAGAAAAAAATATCGGTAAGATTATGTTGACATGACTACTCAAAACGCTAAAACCTTTTTATTGAGAGAGGCATTTAATTATTTCCATTTGAACACTCAATCACAATGAAAAGAAACATAAGGAAATGTTAAATTGATTAGGAAATATTAAGTAAATTTATTTTGTCAAGGGTTAAGGTTTGTATTGGTAGCATAAGGTAAGAAGAAAATAGTATTAGTGCTAATAAAAATCCAAAGTTTTTGACTGACAATCTTAACTTCATACTAGGGATTATTTATAGACTCTTCAAAACAAATGTGTATTGTGTAGCCCTGGTAAATGAATGGCTTAATCAGGAGGTAACAAGTCAATATCTTTGTTTCACATCAATTCTCTAACTTTCCTCTGTTTGCAGAATGATATTACTAAAAACATAAGCATTTCCCGTGCCAGTATTATGTATGAGGTTGTGTCACACTTATGTCCTGGGCTTCTCTACTCTGAAGCTCATGAAAAGTAAAAAGAGTTTTCCAGGTCATGAATTTTTGAGGGTTTAGATATTTAAAAATACCTTGTAAGTTAAGGACTGGCTTGGGACATTTCCCATGAGCAGAGGAAACTACCACCCTGAGTTGAGCAATGCTGTACATGTAGAATTTTATGAGAATTATGAACAAATTTTGAGACAGCTTAACACTTCAAGGTGACCACAGAAAAACCCTTGTTCAAACTTTCCTTGAACAGGAACAAGAAGATAATAAAAATAATGCCAGGTCCTTAGGATCAATTTACCACCAAAATATGCCTTTCAGTCTAAATTCCCCATTCTGATATCAAAATACTCTTCCAGTTCTAATCATCATAACACCATCTTGGAAATGAAAGAAGTGTTTCCAATTTTAAAATTAAGTAAAAGCAGATGCTGTAGTCCCATTAAGTTCTTCCAGCTGCTACTGAACCACTGGCAACCTGAGTCTATTTAATTTGGAGACCACTAATGGTAAAAAGGAAAATCTGACTGCCAAAATTGCACACCCAAGTTAAACCAGAGAGGCAGAAAATGAAAACAGCTAATGGAAGTGAATGTATTCTAATAAGGCCCTCCAACTGATGACGGGCAATTTCTCCAGTGGTTAACAGCTTACAAAAGATTGTTGCTTATTAAATCCTTAATTCAAATATAGCCAAACAAGCAGTCCTATCCATAACATGTCAGTTGCTTTTATTCATCTTGGCTCATGCTTCCTAAAAATGAGTCTTTACTATAATGCTTTAAGATGCAGACAGGTTTCAATGCATTCACAGCACACCTGAGGGCATTGTTAATATTGATTAAAGTAAGATATCAAATAAATTAATATGGAGCAAGATCATAATGACAGACTGGTTTGATATGCAGGCCCTCTAGCCTGCTGGGTTATTATCACTCCTCAAGAGGCAGCCTGTTTTGGGGTGGGGGAGAAGTGGAGTGTCTTACAGGTGGCAATGAACTGACAGCAGTGTGTAATGTAAAAACGCTTTGTCATTCACATAATGTCTGGGGTAATGAAATGAATTCACTTTCTGGCTTCCTCTAGTCTGCGATGCCAAAGAACACTGTGTTATCAGCACAGATGGAGCAGGCATGGTTCTGGAGGAGAGCCTGGTGTGAACTACAAACAAGCCACTGTGAATACCAATGAACCCCTGAGAATCAGACCCTTGCAGTCAAATTACAGTTTTGGAAGCTCCATAAACATAAGCGAGTCCCAGTGGTCTTGTCCAACCAAATGTACTGTCACAATTCTGGACAGGCTATTTGGAAGCCATGCAAATCATAGAGGCCTGACTGCCACTTTCCTGTGAGAAGCAAGCACAGGAAGACAATCGACCGGGGAGGTGCATTCTTTTTTCTCACATTTCTTAATCAGCGATAACAGATCATCTATGCGGGTGCAAATACTAGTCTACTTCTGTGGGTCAACTGTCTCTGCCCAGCAGAAGACTCCTGAAGACAGAAGAATGGAATCACTAGTATTCTGTACATTACTATGAAATATTAATCTGTGAAGTCAACGAACATACACAAATAACACATGGAAAAATGATGAGAAAAGAGGCATACCCATCAACATACTCAGAAGTCTCTGGACCTTTGAACTCACCCCCACAACTCTGTACAATCCTTGGTCATTTATACCTACGGGAAGAAACAAACTATTAGCAAAATACAAGACTATCATATTTTAAAAGCCATCATCAAACAGTTGCATTCAGAATCTTTGCTAACAAACATTAGCAAAATTCCTGTTAATTATAGAAATAACCTTTGAAAAAAGCAAGTGTTTAACAACTTGTTTTACTAGCTTTGTATCTGTGAGTTGTGGTTAATAATAATCTCAGCAAACAATGTTCCATGTGGACAAAATGAAATGCCTCAATGTTAATAAGTATCATGGATACACTGAAATGAATACCAATGCCATTAGTTACAATGCACTAAAACTTTTATGCTTATTGTGTTTACCTGTTTACATTTTTCTTGAAAAGTTTTAGCCTTTTAAAAATATGGTGATGATTAGTACATAAAAAGAAATCAGTGTTTGGATGATTCTTGAAAACCACGGAAATTCATGCAAAACTGAAGGAAAACTGTAATTTTTTTAAAGTTGCTATACGCCCTGTGCAATGAGGAGCTCTGAAACTACAAATCAGTATCACCAAAGTATACTGCAAAACGAACCAAATCAGTGCATCCTCTCTTTCTACATACAGAGATCTGAGAACAAATTGTCCCTGAGCACAAGAGACACAGAAAAGCAAGAAAATGTACTGTCAAACGTAACTCTGTATGCCAAACAAATATGCTTATCATTTGCATTCTGATCTGGACAAATCAACGATGAAAGGACATTTCTGATGCAATTAGCAAACTCTGAGTGGCATTAAGGATATGTAGGAAAATCTCCATTTGTTTAAAGTTGCATCCAGAAAGGGGTGAAAGTAATCTTATATTTGCTTTAAGAGGGAAAAGGGGATAGATCAAACAACCGTAGCAAAATCTTGGTAATTCTTGAATCTGGATGAGAATATGGAAGTTCATTGTGCCAGTCTCTCTACTTTTTTATGCTTGAAAATGTTCATAATAATGACTTCCAAAAAATGTGACTTATATTTACTTCTCAAACGAGTTGCAGCTTTCTGGCTGTGTGTTTATGTTCTCCACTAACAATGTTAAAACTGACAAGAACACAACTGGCTGACAGGCAGATGATGCCTCTCATCTCCAAAGTTTCCAAAACAACACAACACAACAAAAGGCCACGGAATTTGTCCGAGGGGGTTTGCTTTCTTTTCACCTCCCTGCTTGAAGTGATGAAAAGAGTATTAGTTAGAGTCTCAAGAATTGGATTCAAGTCACCGTTCAGTCACTCATGAGGAAGACAGGAAACCTCTCCAAGTCTCTATGCTGTATCTGAGATCCAGGACTGCATCCTATACCCTATGTTATGCCAGGAGGGAAATGAGAGGATACCAACACATGTCCTATAGATTGTAACTCACAGCACGCACAAAAAAAATACTTTGATTATTCCTTGCCAAGTTTTTTCCCCCTTTTTCTCCTCTTTGCTTTTTTTAAATGATAGTTACAAACACTATTTTTTTTTTTTTTTTTTTTTAAGTTCAGGGGTATATGTGCAGGTTTGTTACATAGGGCAGGTTACCTGTGTGGTGGCATTTGTTATACAGATTATTTCATCACCAGGTGCTAAGCCTAGTACCCATTATTTTTCCTGATCCCCTCCCTCCACTCTCTCATAGGCCCCAGTGTGTTGTTCTCCTCTATGTGTCCATGAGTTCTCATCATTTAGCACCCAA
>PVKV010041692.1:0-11334 GCA_004027835.1 Alouatta palliata | reverse complement strand
ACCCGCACACAGGGCAGGGCACGCAGAGGAGACACCCGCACACAGGGCAGGGCACGCAGAGGAGACACCCGCACACAGGGCAGGGCACGCAGAGGAGACACCCGCACACAGGGCAGGGCACGCAGAGGAGACACCCGCACACAGCGCAGGGCACGCAGAGGAAGGACCCACACACCGTGAGAAATCCAAAGATCTGCAGAAGGTTCCTCTTGAATATTCAGCAGAGCACTGATTAGTGCATGCATGTGAACAAAAAAAACTACCCAAGACCAGGAAAAGAACCACCTGCAAAAATTAGAGGGAGCAATCACTACCTCTGACACAGGACCAGGAATACTGCCTATTCCCACCAGCCAGAGTGGAGAAATCATAAGTTACAAGGCACAGCGCAGAGTACTTCCTCAAAGGAGTTTTACCTCAATAGTGGGGCGGGTTAACCCAGGATTAAAAATTGCTTTGTGTCCACTTAAGTTTTTTTGTCCAAACTTAACCTACCAAAGGGCAAGTTGGGCAAAAGTGTATTAAAAATTTATTAAGAAAGAGCAAAAATACAAATAAGGAAGGCAGATTTCCAGGTAGGTGTGTGTTGTACATTTATATCTTATCTTTTATTTTAAGGGAAACCACATGACGTGAGGACTCATTAGAAGCATAAAAGCAAAACCTGAACGGATCAACCTATTTTCAAGGAACTTAACCATGGTACAGAATAAAGCTCAAGAATATTTATAGGAATAGAAAAAGTCCAGGGTACAACTGGGTAAAATTAACAATGAGTGGCATCCAGTCAAAGATTACCAGGCATACAAAGAAGCAAGGAAGTAATACTCGTAATAAGAAGACAAGGTAATCCAGTCAAAACTGGCCCAGGATTGACACAAATGATAAAATTAGTGGAAAAGGGAATAAAACAGTTATTGTAACTGCCCATGTGTTCCAAAAGACAGAGCAAAGACTGCACAGGTTAAGAAGAACTGTGGAGGACATTAAAGACCTGAATTAAAATTCTAGAAATGAAAACTCTAAGTTATGAGATAAAAACAAATACAATGGATGGAATTAATAGTAGATGAAACATTGAGAAGAGAAGTAGTGAACTTGAAGACACAACAAGAAAAACCATGTAAAATTAAACACCAGGAAAAGGGCTCAAAACACCAGAGTACTAGTCACTGTGTTTAATAACAGTTAGTATTGTTACTTCATAAACTTCAATACCATAAGAGTTATCAGTTAAATAAATATTCTCTAAAGTGTGACTTAATGAATCAGAACCAATTTGAAAGACAGTCCAACTCGAAACCCTGTAGTGAAATCCTGGCTTGAAATCCTGTAGACTTCAAATGGCCAAATATACACGTAATAAGAGTTCCTAAGGGAGAAGAGACACTGGGGATAACATGGCCAAAATATTCTCAATTTGATGAAAACATAAACCCATAGATCAAAAAAGCTCAACAAACCCCAAGCACATTAAACATGAACAAAACTGCACAAAAGAGCATTGTAATCAAATTGCTCAGTGCCAGTGATTTAAAAATCTTAGAAGCAGCCGGAAAAAAAGGGGTCACATTACCTGGAGAGGAAAATGAGGATAATGGCAGATGTCTCCCTGGAAAGAGTGACAGATAAAAGATGATGCTTACACATCTTTAAATTACTGAGAAAACACTGTCAATCTAGAATTCTTTACTCAACAAAAATGCTTTACAAAAATGAAGACAAAATCGTTTTTCAGGCATACAAAACTATAATTGTTATCACCAATAAAACTGCACCACAATATTTTCGCTTGAAAAATGAAGTCTTTCAAGCGAAAGGAAAATGAGAACAGGTGGGAACCTGGATCTACACACAGGAATATAGAATACTGGAAGTGATCATTGTATAAGTCAATAAAAGACCATTATTCTTACTATTTAAATCTCTTTATATTTGATTGTTAAAACCAAAAATAATAACGTATCGTGCATTTATAATAAATGTAGGAGTAAAACGCATGGAAAGGATGTATCAAAGGATGGCAGGGGAGACAGAGAAGTGCCCTGTTACAAGGTTCCCATGCCTCACGCAAAGTCAGATCATATCAGGACAGAGAAGTGCCCTGTTACAAGGTTCCCATGCCGCACGCAAAGTCAGATCATATCAGGACAGAGAAGTGCCCTGTTACAAGGTTCCCATGCCGCACGCAAAGTCAGATCATATCAGGACAGAGAAGTGCCCTGTTACAAGGTTCCCATGCCGTACCCAGATCATATCACGACAGAGAAGTGCCCTGTTACAAGATTCCCATGCCGTACGCAAAGTCAGATCATATCACGTGGAAGGAGACTGACAGACACATAAACTACACCTTCTAAAGCAACCCCTAAAACAACAAAGTAAGAAGTTATAGCTGAGAAGCCAATGAAAGAGATAAAATATAATCATAAAAAATATACAATTAAGAAAAAGAAGAAAAAAAACAAATGGAACAAATGGAAAACAAATGGCAAGATAACAGACTTAAAACTGACCACGTTAGTAACCCCATCAACATAAATGAGCGAAACACCACAATTAAAAGGCAAATTATCAGGACAGGTTTTAAAAAGCAAGGCTGAATTGTGTGCTGCCTAGGAAGCCTTTTTAAATAAAAAGGCACAAATTGTTTTAATGTGAAATGATAGGAAAAGATATATCATCCTAAGTCCAATCAGAAGAAAGGCACGGTGGATATGCAGTATCAAAGTCAACAAGCCCATTAGCAGGGATGAAGAGGCTGCTTTTGTGCTGATAAAGGAGTCGATTTGTCAAGCAGCTGTACCCATCCTAAATGTTTCTGAAGCTAATGACAGAGCTCAAAGTACATTAAGCAAAAATTAACAGATCTGAAAGGAGAAATAAACAATCAACGCTCAAAGTACATTAAGCAAAAATTAACAGATCTGAAAGGAGAAATAAACAATCAACAGCTGCAGTCAGATTTCAACGACGCTTTCAATGATGGAAAGAAAAAGTAGACAGAAAATTCAGAAAGACGTATTAGTAGAAGACTCAACATGAAGCAAGTTGACCTAATTCGCAATGATAGAACAACACTCAACCAATAACAGCAGAACACGTATTTTTTTGAGTTGCATATGAAACATTTTTTTAAGCTTGTTAATTTTCTTTTTTATTATTATTATACTTTTAGTTCTGGGATACATGTGCAAATCATGCAAAATTGTTACATCGGTATACACATGCCATGGTGGTTTGCTGCATCTATCCCCCCGTCATCTACATTAGATATTTCTCTAATGTTATCCCTCCCCAATCCCCTCATCCCCTGCTATCCCTCCCCTACCCACACTCTGCAACAGGCCCCGGTGTGTGATGCTCCCCTCCCTGTGTCCGTGTGTTCTCACTGTTCAACACCCACTTACGAGTGAGAACATGCGGTGTTTGGTTTTCTGTTCTTGTGTCAGTTTGCTGAGAATGAGAGTTTCCAGCTTCATCCATGCCCCTGCAAAGGACATGGACTCATCCTTTTTTATGGCTGCATAGTATTCCATGGTGTGTATGTGCCACATTTTCTTTATCCAGCCTCTCTTGATGGGCATCTGGGTTGGTTCCAAGTCTTTGCTGTTATAAACAGGAGTTGCACATGAAACACTAACCAAGACAGACTATACCTGGGGTTATAAAACGAGTCCCCCAAAATTGGGAAGAATTTGTGTGTGTGTGTGTGTGTGTGTGTGTGTGTGTGTGTCTGTCTGTCTGTCCTATTCTGCTCTCTGGCCAGAACAGACTTACATTAAAGTCAATAGCAAAGATAACCGGAAAAGCATTCAATAGCTGACACTAAATAGCATACTACAGGGAGGTAGGTGGAATAATAGCCCCACAGAAAATAGTCACATCCTAACCTCAAGAACCTGTGAATATGTTGCCCTATGTGGCAAAAGGGACTTTGCAAATGTGACAGAATTAAGGCTCTTGAGAGCCTGGGTCACCTGGGTGAGCCCAGTATAATCCCAAGGGTTTTTATAAGAGGGAGGCAGGAGGGTCCAAGTCAGCAGTAAAAGATGTAGCCATGCCACCAAGAAGCTGGAGGGTCATCAGGAGGAGCTCACGAGCCCAGGAATGTGGGCGACCTCCAGATGCTGGAAAAGCAGCAGGGAAGTGGGCTTCTCCCCTGTAGTCTCCAGCATTAATGTGGTAGATTCCAACACCTAGATTTTGGGAGCATTACGCAATAACAAACGTGTGCTGTTCTGAACCACTAAGTCTGTGGTTGGAAACTACAAAGAATGGTAAGTTCCCAGGTGGCAGCTTCCTCCCCAGCACAGAGCCCAGACCTTTCCCTCTGGGAAACACCCAAGAATCCGTGAACACACTCAACTGGGCAGACAGGTCTCTGGGACAGCTAGAAAATGATAAGTGACAATATCATGGTCATTTTCTTTTCATTGCACTGAAAGAAAAAGTCACACAGAAAATTAAGAATTTTTTAATTCCCACCCCATCCCAAAAAACAGCAACATCAAAAAGATCTGAGATGCCAGAACAAGTGAGTCAAATGTGAGCCACATCTGAGCTCAGCTCTGGAAGAGAAAGGCATGAGGCTGGCACAGGGGAACAAGGAATCTGCATGCACGGGTGCGGAGGAGAGGGAGGCTCCTCTGGTGCCAAACGCTCAACAAGGCCTCACAGGCCCTGGACACCCACAGTGAGACACATCCCTCTGAGCATGAGGGAGATATGTTCAGCAAGTGAAGTCAGCCAGACACAGAAGGAAAAATGCTGCAAGATCTATCTTATATGTGGAAGTTTTAAAATCAAATACATAGGAACAGAGAGAAGAATGTGGTTACCACAGGTGGCAGCAGGTGGGGAGTGGCTCCCTCCACCCACGGAGGTGAGCAATTCTTTCTACCCACAGTCCTTCGAAACATCCTCTGCAGGCGGCACTCACAGCTGCATAAACAGAGCACAGTCCCTTGACCTCTTGACCACTGCCCTTGACCATAGTAAAGGGTATAGTAATATCTATTTCACCGGTGATGGTGGGAGCATAAATGACACAATACGTGGACGTAAGCACCTGTAGAAGGGGCTCCAGGAAATGTCAGCGGCATCAGAGCTGAGCTGTCATCCTCAGATCCATGCGGCTTCTACGCCAAGCTCCGCCTGGGGCTCAGCATTCTTCCGTATCAGTGACTGGAGTTTCGTAGCACACATTGCATCTTTTTAGGCTAAGCCTGTTTGTTATCTTGCCATCCTCTTTGGTTGACTTTTCATACTGCCTTTAGAGCAAATTGATAAAACTTAAATTAGGAAACCACCCTGCTTAAAACAAAAATCCATCTCCAACGGCTCCTGAGCGTCTCCAGAATGAAGCCTGCCCTCCTCTGCCTGGCATTCAAGATCTTTCAAGAATACCTGCTACCTCTATCACTCTGCTCCACACTCAGACAAACGGAAACCCCAGGCAGATGTGCTTGGAGCAGTCAGCCCCATGCCTAGCACCTTGTAACTGGCCCTTTTTCTCTAGAGAATTCTTGAATTCCGGGGGCCATGGGTGCTCGTATCACCAGCACCTAACAATGCCTTGCACACAGACAGAACTGTGTGCAGCTGCAGAATGGTGCATCCTGCAAAAGACATCCACGTCCTGATCCTTGGAGCCTGTGGATAGAATATTATGTTACCTTGTGGATAGAATAGAATGTTACTCTTTTCTTTTTTTTTTTTTTTTTTTTTTTTGAGACACTCTTGCTCTGTCGCCCAGGCTGGAGTACAGTGGTGTGATCTCTACTCACTGAACCCTCCACCACCAGGGTTCAAGGGATTCTCCTGCCTCAGCCTCTCAAGTAGCTGAGATTACAGGTGCCCGCCAGCACGTCCAGCTAATTTTTGTATTTTTTTAGTGGAGATGAGTTTTCACCGTGTTGCCGAGGCTGGTCTTGAACTCATGACTTCAGGTGATCCACCCACCTCGGCCTCCCAAAGTGCTGGGATGACAGGTGTGAGCCACCGCGCCCAGCGAGAATGTTACTCTTACCGGGCAAAAGGCATTGAGTTGCAGAAGAATTAAGGTTGCTGCTCGGCGGATGGCAAAGTTATCCTGGACCTTCCTGGTGGGCCTAATGCAATCACAGGGGACTTTATAAGTGGGGAGACAGAAGAGAGGCTGAGAGAGGCAGGGCGAGAAGGACTCAGCCCAATGGTTATTGCTTTAAAGGTGAAGGAAGGGGCCACAGACCAAGGGAGGCAGCGCCTCTAGCTGCTGGAACACACAAGGGAACAGATGCTCCCTGGAGCCTACAGAAAGAACACAGCCCTCCTGACCCCTTGCTTTTAGCCCAGTGAGAACTGTTTGGATCTCTGACCTCAGGAACTGACAGATAATAAATGTGTGTTGCTTTAAGCCTCCACGTTTGTGATGATTTGTTTCAGCAGCGAGAGGAAACTTGTACATGCCGCTCACTGAGTGGATGAGAGATGAGTGGATAAAGCCCCTGTTGCCCTCACATTGTGGCTCGGGTATTACACATCATTCATTTTGCTTCCCAGCAACCCCCCCCCCCGCCTTCCTCTCTAATCCAGGGGGGCCAGAGGCGGCCCCAGGTCTGGTTTGTCCAATCAGAACACACGTTCCTCTGGCCAGGGATGAGTTCAGAAATGGATGCATTATCAGACCCGGCGCGGTCACAGCCAGCCCTGGGACTTCACTGCAACTGCTAGAAAAGTGGAGCTCACAGGTCTTTGTCTGCGGCAGAAAAGTGAAGGAGAAGGTGCTGAGCAGCCGGGTGAAGATGGGAATACAGATGACGTGAAGACACGGGGACGGATGCTTCACTGTCCCGCGTGAACCCCTGGATCCAGCCACACCAGGGACACGGGCCTGCAGGTCGTCCTTGGAACTCGTTATTTTGCTAGGTTTCTGTCACTACAATTTTTTAAAATGTAGTCTCACACCTCTAGAAGCTTTGCTCAAGCCACTCTTCAACCTGGATGGTGTCTTCCCCATCCTCTAGAACTCAGCTAATCTCTGCACCCGAAGTCTTCCCCAAACCCAGAGGATGCTCGCCTCCCTCCCAGCACTCCCAGGGCCGGCGGCTCTACAGTCACTGGGAAGCTGCTTGCCCATCCTCACATGATGTGGATTCCTTGGACCATGCCTTGTGTGTCTTTACAGCCCCCTCCCAGCTGCTGGAAGCTGGCCTTGGATGTACAGGGAGGGGATTGTCTGCTAAATGGAATTCTTTGTTGCAAGGAAATAGTCATGCACACATCACTACCCATCACTGCCTGCGGGCTCCTGAGGAGCTGGCAAGGACTGGATGGCAATTTCTGCCCTGAGCTGCTGTGCCCGTGCCAGGAAGTGAGTGACACTGAGAATGGGAGTCTTCAGCACCTTGGGGTCGGCGTGAACAATATTCTATCATGCACCACCAACCTTTGGAAATTGAAATTCTGATTCTCGAGGCACTACATAAAAGCCTACCTTGACTCAAAACTAATTACGTGTGCCTCAGACAATTATGCAAAACAGATAGAGTGCTTTCAGTGTAAAACAATAGCTACAGAGGAATTGGCACTACAGATACCCTTGTAAACTCGGAGAAGGCACCGCTCTGCTCAGGAGAAATTCTACAAAAGGCTTTGTGAGAGTGTGCCGCTGAGATTCAAACGGGAACTGGCCGCTCACAGCCCACAAACGTACTGACCAAGGCCACCATATTTTCACTTTCATGAAACAAAACGGGTCTCGTAGCAGCTCCCATACCTGATTAAAGCGACAAAAATAGGACATTACTCTTTCCACCCAGATCTAATGAGCACCTTAAACTTAGGGTGCCCAAACAGAGCCCGAGAACTCCTGGCCACGTTGCTTTCCATCAAGTCTTGCTGTCACTCGGGCTGGAGTGCAGTGGTATGATCAAGGCACGCTGCAGCCTCCACCTCCTGGGCTCAAGCAATCCTCCCACCTCAGACTCCCAAATACTTGGGACCACAGGCACATGCCGCCAAGCCCAACTAATTATTGTATTTTTTGTAGAGATGGGGTTTCCATGTTGCCAGGGCTGGTCTCGAATTCCTGGGCCTAAGCAATCCGCCTGCGTCAGCCTCCCAAAGAGCTAGGATTAACCCAAGACACCGTGAGCCACCATGCCCAGCCTCTTGGATTAATTTCGTAACCTCCTACAGCCTATGGTCTTCTCTTGCAAAGGTGATCACAGTGCCTGCTTTTGCAGGTTTGCTATGAAAATGAAATGAGATCCTGCACGTAGAGTGCCTGGCACGGCACTGGACACACATCTTCTTACCAGGAGGCCTTGCCCCCAATGACCTGCTCTCTTGGGCCTGCCCTGAGCGTTTGGCCACAGCCCTCACAGCCCCATCACCACTGGGCCCGAGTAGTTATTCATTGCTGTGTGCCCTCATCTCAGGGTGAGTCCAGGGGGTCTGGCAGGAGCCACGGAGAGGCCTGGGAGACATTCACAGAAGAACCCAGGACTTTACCAGAGCTCCCATCCACTCCTGCACATTGGATGGAGTCAGTGATGATGATGACGATGATGATGAGATGATAGAATATCAGCTAAACTGTACAGGGGACTTACCCCACGCATGTTCCACTGTGGGCACGATTTTATTTAATCTTCGGACCTCTGAGAGCAGTCCTCTTACTCCTCCCATTTGAAGATGATAAAACTGGTGCCTACCGTTAATAAATAGCTTGTCAAAGGTTATGAACACATGTCTTGCAATTCTTGGCATAAACTGTTCCATAATATTCCTTTTTGGTTCTTAAATGTCTGTAAAATCTGTAACGATATGCCCACTCTCATTTCTAATATAATTTCTGTCCTCTTTCCTTCTTTTGAATCAGTCTGGCTAGAGATTTGTCAAACTTATTGATCTTTTCAAAGACTGGGCTTTTATATTTTATTGATTTTTCCCTATTTTTCTGTTTTTAATTCTGTGGACTTGTGCTGTTGCCTTTATTATTTCCTTCTTTCTGGTTGTTTTAGAATTGACTGGCTCTTTTAAGAAAAGAAAATCATGATCCCGATTTGAAATCTTTCTTGATTTTAAAAGTTGAATGCTCTGTAAACCTTTCTCAAGTGTTCCTTCAGTTGCATCCCACAAGTTTTATGCCTCGTGTATCCATTTTCATTCAGTGGAAAATAATTTCTCATGCCCTGTGCCTTCCTCTTTGACTCCTAGGTTATTTAGAAGGTTACCTTTTGGTTTCCAAATTTGGGTGAATTTTTCAAATACCTTCCGTTATAGATTTCTAATGTAACATCTGTGTGGTCAGCAAATATAGTTTATATCATTTAAATTCTTTTAAATATGATGAGATACTGAAGTGTATTTTATGGCCGAGAGTACAGTTTGTCTTGGTAAATGTTCTATGTGTACTTGGGGGAAAAATGTGTATATTGCTGTTGTCGGATGAATTGTTCTATAAATGTCAATTAAATCGAGCTGTTAGTGCTGTTCGGGTCTTCTGTACCTTTACTGATTTTCTGTTTACTCATTCTATTGATTACAGAGAGAAAACTGCATAGTCTCCAACTGTAACTGTGGACTTGTCTATTTTCTTTTCCGTTTCAATCAGTTTTTGCTTCACATATTTTTTTAGCTCTTTAATTAGCTGTATACACAGTCAGGATGATACCTCTTGAGCAGCTGACCTCTCTTCTTGATGTAAAATCCCTCTTTATCCCTGGCAATATTCTTTATCTGAAGTCTATTCTGACTTATATCAACACGGCCACTCCAATTCACTCGAAATTGATGTTTATGTGGTATATTGTCTTCCATCTTCATTCTTTTACCCTATCTATGTTTTCATCTTCAAAGTGGATTTTTCGGTCACTCATGGTTTATTGCTGTGTCTTGCTACTTTATCCAACTTGATAATCTCTGCTTTGAAATTGTTATAAAATATTTAGGATGCTTAGGACTCTTGCATTTAGCACAATTATTAATGTGATTGTATTTACATCCACCATTTTGCTAGTTATTTTCTTCCGCCTGTTTTTGGTCCTGTCTTCCCTCTTCCTCTGACTGTTTTGGGGAAGTTCTGGGTGATCTTTGTTATTTCATTTTTATCTCCACTATTGGTTGATTAGTTACGCTTCTTGTAAATTGTAATAAAGATCGCCTTGCTTTGAGAAATTCAATAAATAGGAATCTAGATCTGTCAGAAGAGAGGTGGAAGGTGACTGTGAGCTTGTGAAGGAAGCCTCTATTTTGGAAAATGGATCTACTAGGAGTTGTGAGCTCTAATCACCTTTAGCAATGCACTTGACAGGGTCCAATTTACACGTAAAAATTGACAGCCAGCTTTCCAGCAGGATGGCAGCACATCCACACCAGTGAAGGGGCAGAGATGGAATGAGGTTCCAGGGCTGGCCAAAGCCTGAGGAATCAGGTGCTGCTCATGGCTGGTTTCATCTGCCCGGCTGCAGACTTCCCGCATGGCTAGCTGGGCTGAATTCCAGAGGAAGAGCCTCAACTTGAGGGGTCTATTTTCTGCCTCCCTCTGCTGCTAGTTTTCCTGGGAGTCCTGGACCACACAGGGAAACACCTAACAACTCCATATGCCCCAAAAGCACCAGGGCACCCATCATTGCCCTCCTGAGGCCTGGGAGTCCTGGACCACACAGGGAAACACCTACTGACTCCATGTGCCCCAAAAGCACCAGGGCACCCATCATTGCCCTCCTGAGGCCTGGGAGTCCTGGACCACACAGGGAAACACCTACTGACTCCATGTGCCCGAAAGCACCAGGGCACCCATCATTGCCCTCCTGAGAAAAAACAATGGATTCCGCTTCATTACACACCAGAATCATTCCAGATGAATCTGGACAGTTCTATCCATTTCCAAATGCCAGTTAGCCGAGCTCAGACTTGCACAATAACACTTGCATTGTCTGACAAGCTCAGCACTCAAAAGGTGAATAAAATTCTCAAAGGCAAGGATAAAGATCATTCCCTAACTTCCAATTAATTAGCAAAGACAGGTTCTTTCTCCTTTGTTGCTAGGATCACTGAGCAGCCATGACACTGTACAGAAGCAGTTAAAAATGAACATCCTCACTTTAACAATGGAAGGTGCCATGGTTTGAATGTGTCCTCAAAAAAAGCCTGGGGGAATTTAACCCCCAGTGCCACAGCATGCAGAGAAAGGCCCAGCAGGAAGCTTTAGGTCACGCGGGCTCCACTCTCGGGAATAGATTAATCCCAGTTATAAAAGGGCTTGAAGCTGCAAGTTTAATCTCAATCTCTCTCTCTGTCTCTCTCTCTCTCTCTCTGTGTGTGTGTGTGTGTGTGTGTGTGTGT
>PVKV010041691.1:0-11271 GCA_004027835.1 Alouatta palliata | reverse complement strand
ATCCATGTCCCTACAAAGGATGCGAACTCATCGTTTTTGATGGCTGCATAATATTCCATGGTGTATATGTGCCACATTTTCGCTGTCCAGTCTATCATCGATGGGCATTTGGGTTGGTTCCAGGTCTTTGCTATTGTAAACTGTGCTGCAATGAACATTCGTGTGCATGTGTCCTTATAGTAGAATGATTTATAATCCTATTAAAAAATTGCTAAGAAGTGATACAAAATTGGTCTCACAACCCTTAATCCACTATCTAGCTTAAAGGTGTATAAGAGGAAGCAAGGAGGTTGGTTAGAAAAATCTGTTGAGACAGGCTTCCCCTGGAGAGGCTAGAGTTCTCTGCATGACTGTAACTTCTCCCCATCTGAAGCCAAGTAATAGAGATGAGGCAGTTTACACGACCTCTAAACCCGGCCATTTGTTTGCAGAGTTTTACATGCTATGGGATCCATATTGTCAAGTGATAAGAGAGACTTCTTGGGATAACCTACATGTTTGCTGCTTTAACCTAAAGGCATGTATCAAGGGCAGAAACTTGAGTAAATTAATAAGTTTGCATGAGGTTTTCTTTGCGACAAGTGTACTCCTTGTAGATTGCTGTGCTTCAAAAATCCTGAGGATCATACTCAAGAGAGAGTTTGCTGAGGTAAAGGACATAGACATACTATTTATGGAGTTGAGCAGAATGAACATTGGAGAAATATTTGAAGAGGAATCTTCTGCATTCCCCAAATATTTCAAGCAAGAACTGGGCTCTAACAAACAGGGTTTTATAAAGGAAACAAAAAGCAGTGTAGAACAACAGAAGCTGTTTAGGGGATTTCATAATCCCACCTAGAGAAAACGCAACCTTTGGTGGCTTTTATCTGATGTGTTTACACTGTATTTCCAGTCCTTTTCAGTTCTGGGACTTAACCCACTAAGCTGCCAGCACCAACTTACTTGTGCTCTTCTGATAAATACTCCAACTTTGAAATTTTGATATTTTAAATTTCCCCAACTGTTAAATCCTTCGAGATGACAAGGCATAGCGGCAGTTATTGCTATGATATTTTCAACAAATGATGCACTTCTTTTTTTCCACTTTATATAGAAGGAGCAAACAGAGATCATCCTCATGGGTCAAAATCATCCAACTTTATCATCTCAAACAGCATAAGTGCCCTGAAAGGGCTATTTGCACGGGACCCCTGTCTAAGAGCAAGGCAATTTCTGAAGGTCTTAGGAGTTAGAACAAGTTCCATGGTGTATCTTTTCTATCTCTAAATACTATTAATAATAAATATCAAAGTCAGCATTAAGGGGGGAAATAACATAAAGGCAGCCTGAAAGATGTGCGCAGGTGGAATGAGCTTGATGTTTGTGCAAGCCCAGCAGTAGCACAGGGCCATGAGGGCAGAAGAAACACATGCCTCTTGTATCTGCTGATACCATCCTGAAATTCTTAACAGTTTTATTTTTGAATTTATGTTTTATAAGTGAAGTACAATGGGCAACGAAGTCTGCACATGAGCAAAACAGAAAGGGTAATATGCATATCTGTTCTATTTGCATATAGCATTTTCAACGCCCTATAAGCACAGAAGTCTGGTGAGCTCACAATATGTGTGAGTTTAGCAAGATTCAAAGAGAATATGGGGTAAGCGTGCTGTCTATGATTCAGTAAACAAGGTCACTAGCAGCCCAGGGAGATAGTGATTTCTATTTCAACCAGATCTTGCTTCAAATGCAGAAAGAAGGCAATTCTTTCAAGAAAATACAAACGACGAAGAAACCCTATCGTATCTTTCTTACTCCCGTTACGTTCCTGTATTAACCAACCACTTATGCTGAAATTGATGACATAGAAAGGGAATCCTCTGACTTTGGCAGTTACTTAGCCCTGCATAAGCCTTAGTTTCTGTTTATTGTAAAATGGGAACAATAATACTTCCGTAATAAGATCGTGGTAAGAATTAAAGAGTGTATAATACACTTGACAGAATGTCTGACCTTGTGTAAGAACTAAATAAAGTATGTTATGGCTGTTAATTATTATTAAATTCCTGTATATATATATATATAAGAACTGTTTTGAAATGTAACTTGCACCAAGGTTATCTTCTTAAGTCACGGTTCAGATTTCAGAAGACAGATAATTATTGCAGAAAATTCTCCCCCCAAAATGTGTAAAAGCAAACATTAATTATTTAACTATTTTTGAAATATGAACCTCAACCTAGCTCATATTTAAGACTTCTTAAAAATCATTAACAATCTTGAGTTCAAATAATATTCTCCAAAGGAAACACTGTAAACAGCTCTAGTACTCAAGTAACACAATATTTTACATTGTGCAATTTGAATCAAAACATTGAACACCTTATGATTTACTGATATTTACATATGATTAAATATTTGAAGGAAATATTAAAAAGCCTATTCTTATACTCAAGGACATGATGTCTAGTACTCATAAATTCTGAATCTAAATATTTTCTCTGAGGATATGCATAAACAAAAACATTTCAAAGACAGCTTCCTTAAATCTAAGTTCAAATTTGAATAAGCTATGCAAAATAATGTATTTATATCCATAAATTCAACTATACATATATATTTAAATATACAGAATTATAATCAAAAATTTAATCTAAGATCTGAGTATTTATTTATTTGTCTAGATAGATCATTGTTTTTCAAATTGTAACTCATAATCCATTCATGGTTCATAAAATCATTTTAATCGGTTATAACTAGGACTATTTAAAAATTAAACAGAGTAAAAAAATATTAGTCTGTGTCACTTATATAATATTAAGGATTACTTTCCTCAATTTTTGTTTCAGAAGTGCATATGGGTCTATGTAGATATGTATATGTATATATGTTCTAAATTGAGGTTAAGCTTTTTCTGCAGTTTGTAAAACAAACTTGTAAATGATTCTAGAATTTCAAACTAAGTAAACCAATGAAAAAGGAAATTTGCTTGAATTCTACATTTGTATATTTTCCATAGAAATCTTGGATTAAAATATACTTTAAATAAAACCATGTTTAATCTGAGAATTTGGAAATAAAGAGGCTTATGCTTTGTTTCAACACCCCAAAACACATATTTATCATCACAGAATTTCACCTAAGCTTCAGATCAGTTCATACATGTCATGGCATCAAATAAGATTTTCCTGGAATCTTTATTTTTGTTGTTTATAGATCTATGCATAAGAAAGATACTTCCCAATTGTTTCATGAATGAAGATGACGGTATCATCAACTGGAACTAATTATTTTTCCTATGCTTCAATCCTATTTTAATTTTGTCTTTATCACAGTAGTTTATGTTTCTATTCAGTACATTGGGCAAATAATGATAATGATGAGAGGCATAACGATGAATGGATGAAACAATTCTGTTTTTTCTTTTTTCAAAATTGAGTACACTCAAATTTATTCAACGTTAGCCACAGACTTCAGAGGCTTAATTACTGCCTGTCAGTTTGAGGAAGTATTAGATATTGTCGCCTATGTCCGTTGAAGACACTGCTCATTAAAAGAGGTAGAAGAGTAGAAAGGAGAAAGGTAAAACAGTGAGGCATCATAAATGACTGCTTTAGTCCAGCAATGTCCAGAAAAGTCTCTAGAAACTTGTTCCTGGAGACAATTTCTAGTCATAATTTCTAGTCATAGGATTTCTATGACTAGAAATTGCCCTAATAAAGTATAAAGCAATAACCTTGATACTACTACATATATAAAATATTTTAAAAATCAGTTTACTATCTGTCTGTAAGGTATTCAACCTCTCTACATCTCAGGTACTCCATCTATAAAACAAGAAAAATAAAAATACATGTCCACAGAATTGCTGGAAAGATTAGATGAGATAGTGCATATAAAATGCTAAGCATGTTCTAGATCCCAAGAAATGTTCTGCAATGCCTGTGTTTGGGGGCCAATGTTCACTGAAATGGCAAATGATTTTTATGAGCAAACAGTTGAATTAGCTCAGTGTGTTTTTGGAAGCATGATTTCGGCTATTCAAACTGGTAAGTCATTAAGTGGCTACATATAGGTAGTGAAACCAGCAGTCCAGCAAACCACAAAGCTCTCAGAAAAATAGCTGGGACATTTTGAGAGGGCACAGTCTATCACTGAGCAGTTTTATATCACTGATATAACTGATTTATTTTTGCAATTTCTCTAAATTCAGCCTTAAAATGTGATATGAGTTTTAACCTGGATAAAAAAACAGTTTTATTATTCTTGAATGCATAAATGCTTTAAGAACAACTGAAAATCTTATCATTCTTAGTTCATTTAAACGTATCATACTTCTTTTTTATGGAGTCTAAGTCAGTGTATGGACGGTGAATTTTTTGGTGTATTCTATAATCTTTTTATCCCTCAGTAAAAGATTATTTCAGAGCTAAAGGATTACAGAGGGATAACCAAGTGGTTCTTTCACTAAATAACAGAAGAGCAGTTCTGAAGAACCAGGATTAGTACCTGGAAATATTCTTGCCACATTTCCATTGCGTTTTTCTCATAGATATAATACGTAAACGAGGGTACTCTTCAAAGCATAAAAAATGATTACTGAAGTGATTTATGAGAAATTAATCCATCATGCAACACTGTACATGACATTCAATCTAATGACACTATTAAATAGGTAATTTTTAATATTTATAGTGCCTGAAATTCAGTTCAAAGTTAAGCCCTAATGAGGATTTAGGAACAATCATGGCCTGCTGTTATGGCAATATTAAAACAACAAATACAACAACTACTACATATATAATATCAATAACAACAGCTGCCATTATTTATTGAGTACTCAGTGTCAGTCAATTTGCTAATCACTTAATATGCATTATATCATTTTTCACTACAACAGTTCAGAGTGACAGAAATTAGTAGGATGAGGAAATGGAAACTGAAAAATTAGGTGACTTGCCAAAGGTCACAAGTGGTTCCGGGACTTAAAATCAGATTATTTGGATTACAAAACACATCTTTACCACAATATGATCAATCTCTTTTAACAAAGAAAATGAATTCAGAGTCTAAACAATAGCACTTTTACAAAATATCCTAATTTCTTTTTTTTTTTTTTTTTAAGATGGAGTTTCACTCTGTCGCCCAGGCTGGAGTAGAGTGGTGGGATCTCGGCTCACTGCAAACTCTACCTCCTGGGTTCAAATGATTCTCCTGCCTCAGCCTCCCGAGTAGCTGACATTACAGGCACAAACCACCACGCCCAGCTAATTTTTATATTTTTAGTAGAGACAGGGTTTGACCACATTGGCTAGGCTGGTCTCAAACCCCTGACCTCAGGTAATCCACCCACCTCGGCCTCCCAAAACTGGGATAACAGATGGGAGGCACTGCATTCAGCCCTAAAACAACTTCTTAAAAATAACTCAAAGTGTATTTTTTTCTTCATTTTCACAAATTCAGTCAATGGTTTGGAAGCTACTAGGAAAATACCTTGTCTCCATTATGTTTGTAAGAAATCAAATGTCAAGTCCAAATGATACATGCAAGTTACAGACACTGATATCACAGGGAGGAAGAGGATACCAGAATACCAGAAAGACAGCAATGGGATACAGCCAGATGGTAGTACAGATCCAATGAGTCCTCCATTTTCCATGATGTCCTTATTTCATACTGCATGCCTGTATCAAAACATCTCATGTACCCCATAAATATATATACCTACTATGTACCCACAAAAATTTAAAAAATAACTTTAAAAGTTTTTAAAAAGATAAATCATAAAGAGAAAAAAAAGTCAGAAGAAGCTGAGCAAAAAATAAAGCTAACAAATTCTAAAGGCAGGCATGTGCCAAGTCCGCTATTCAAACTTTATACCTTTTATTAATCCTATGATTTGCCTTTGATGTGAAATGTCAGCCAATTTCACATTCTTAACTATTGCAGAATCTCTCACAGAAATGCTACATTGTGCATAGAATGCTGTTTAAGAAACAAAAATGGATATAGTATGTACACATATGTACTTTTTAAAAAATCTCATTCTAAAGTCTATTAAACAAAAGTTTCTAGAGTGAAAAATATTCATCTTAATCCCTAAATAAAAAAACAATCCTGCCAAAGACTGCTAGTCCTCCAATGTATATCTTTCTTCACACTCTATGAAGTATTAAAAAGTTTAGGGGACAATTTGTCTATCTAGAATGGTAACTACAATTACCACTTTCTCTTGCAGTTAGATGTGGCATGTAACCAAATATTGGCCAGGTGGATATAATGAATGAAACTTCATTATTAAGACCTAAAAGGGAATGAATAAGCTCTCTTCTTTATCCTCCCTCCCAGAGGTCGTGATACACACATGAAGCTGTTGAGCTATCCTTGACTGTGACGATGAAGACACCATCCCAGGGGATGACAGAAAAACCAGGCACAAGGACTATGGATCCCTTAATGAGCAGAGCCTTCCTACAAGGCAAAATTTAAGAGAAATAACTCTGAAAGAGAAATAAACTTACTGTTTTGTTGATCCATCCTTGTGTTTTTGGTAGTGCCATAAGAACTACAGCCATCTAATACAGTGATATACTCTAAGTTTCTCGTAGCTGAGATTTTACTATAAAAATGTATCTGTAAAAGCTTATATGTGATTTTAAAATAAACTTCCTACTGCAAAATCAGATGTCTCTCTAATACTATATGCTCTCTCTCTAAAACATACTCTCAGTGAAGGTTCCAGTCATTTTGCTTCATCATTTTTTTAAACCACATACCTTTAGATATTATGTTAACCTTTACATTGTAGGACAGGGACTCTGACCCATGTCTAACAGACTGCATAAAGATAACTAATAAATATTTACTAAATTGTTTGGGGTATTTAATTTTAATTTCTCATTAAAAGACATTTGTGCTTCCAATTTCAGGTTTTATATAAAATATGTTTTAACCAATGGTCATATCTTGAAAATGGAGTAATATGGCATAAAATATTCATAATTTAAAATATATATTTCTTCCTAATATTTCTAGTCATATTTCATGTGTGTGTACATATATATACATACATATTCACATACGTATATGGTCTACAAATTTATATGCTTGTGTGTGTTTACTTCCTCTTCTCTAATTCTACCGTTTACATCTTTGGGTATACATTTACTTTCTAACTTATTTTATATTTTATTCCTTTTTTACTCACACTTCACCTGAGAGGTTTTGTCTTGGCTATTACAATCCACAAAATAATAGAGTGTTTCTCATAAAATACAGAATGAAGAAAAAGAATTAAGCATTGTTATGGCAAATTCTCCTAAACCAATGGAATTTCAGAGAGAAAATACTAGGAGATTTAGAGAAACGTACCTAGAACAATTTAATAACCTAATATAAAAGATTTGTCTTTTTAAAATCAACACAATTTACATTAAAATGTTGATAAACATCAATAGACTCCTATTAAAAAAAAACTTTCTCAGAAATTATTAGATGGCACATGAAGGATGTCCAGTTAGTGATTTCTTTGTTCACATTGTTTAATATAATTCTTATAACCACCCTAAAAGATGGATCTATTTCCAGAATGAGGATGAGGAAATCGAAGTGACAGCTATGAGGTGTGCGAGGAAAAATGCAATCCCCAGTAAATCAACTGATGTTCCCTGGCTGACAGAGATTCGTAGAGTCCAGAGAAGAAGGATGAACATAATAACTCTATACTGTTTTGGGGATGCTTCAATAATTTTATAAGTCAGTATTTGGTTGGAATTCATATGAATTGGTAATTTAAACAACAAGGGATTTTCTAAAAGTACTAAGTTTAATTTAAAACAGGATAGTTACAAAATGTCTCAGAAGACCAAATAAATTCTTAATGTTATTTTCCTTAATCCTAAGTTTAACAACTGTATTAATTTTCTAATAGGTCTCATATAAAAACACCAGGTCTTACTAATTTTAGTCAGTCCTTATAAACGTGAAAAAATGGACTCACTGGATACTTTTAAAATAAAAACAATTCACATATACTGCCACTTAAATAATATCCCTCGAGAATGACTGTAGTTTGCAATAGCATACACAAATTACTTAGAAGAAAAACTGATCATATATATTTCCATGTAGCCGGTTTTAGAATTTTGTTTTTTTTTTTTACACAAGTCATCATTTATAACACTCTTTGCTATATATTCATTTATCCCACTAGTCTATATATAAAGAAATTAGAAGTTAGCACAATAGATTCTCCAAAAATATAGAACTTATCTACACTTATAGTAATCCTAGCTTCTTCACTTCATGTTTCAATGAAAATCTTTTGCTTCCTATTATATGATCCAAGACTTCTTAACCTTAAAGTTTTTTTCTGTAAAGGGCTAGGTCATAGATACCTTCAATTTTGCAGACCCCTAAAGGTCACTCAGCTCTGTCACTGTAGATCGCAGCCCCAAAGCAACTGGGGACAACACATAAGTGAATAAACATGATATGTTCCAATAAAACTTTATTTACAAAAAAAAAAAGGTAGGAAATCTACTTCCACCCTTAGGACATAGATTGCTATCTCCTGATAATCAAATTGCAGCCCCAAAGCAGCTGGGGACAATACATAAGTGAATAAACATGATATGTTCCAATAAAATTTTATTTACAAAAAAAAAGGTAGGAAGTCTACTTTCACCCTTAGGACATAGATTGCTATCTACTGATAATCAAATTGCTTCCCACTTTTAATCTAATTTCTCACTATTGATTATCTTTCCTCTCTCCAATCGACTCCTGGTGGTCACTTTCCCACTCTATTGCATGTCCAAGGTAGCCATCTCTAAAATCTCACACTGCCCTCCCCGGCCCTACCACCATCACTGTATATAACAATGTCTCAAAGACATCATGCCTCATGAAACTAGTGTCCTCATTCAGGAACTTTAACTCTGTCTCACTTTGGCATAAAATAAACATGAGGTCAAATTCAGGCTCTGGAACTTATAAGCAGTGTGTACTTGAACTTGGCAAAGTTTTTAAATTTCATACTCTTAGTACACACCTGAAAATAGATATGATACTAATTTAGAGGGTACATGTAAGGCTCACAGGTAACATATGGAGATTTTATAAACATTCAGCATCGCCCCTTGCCATTCAAATTTTATAAAATCACTTCCACTGCCTCCTTGTTCTTATTTAGTGCAACCCAGTATAGAGAAGTAAGAATTAACAATAAAGAGGAGTATGCCTCAATTAGATTTTAGGTTGTAAAAATATTCTACTAAATTGACACATCTTTTCCAACTACGTAAATTTTCTCTAAAGATATTGGCTATATTCACCTCCTTCAGGTACACTAGCTGCTTGGATTACCCCACGACTTTTCACATATATCACTAAATTCTGTGTGCTTTCTCTCTAATTACGCTACATACCTTTGTCTTTTTTCCTTGTTCCTTAAACAAAGATGTGGTATAGCCTTCAGAAGGGAGACAAATCCTTATGGGGGAACAAATGGATAGCTCCCTGTCTCTACTTCTTGGGCATCTGTAGTACTTGTCTGAGTTAGTTTCATTATTAAAATTATGGAAATAATATAAATAACTAGTGAGCTAATGAGGAAAACAATTATTAGAGTGTGATTGTGGAAATGGGGAAGTTCTTTTATGAGAGGCGATATAGCATCTTGGAAACCTCATGACAGCAGAGAGATTTTTTTATTTTGTTCAATACCTGAAATATAACTTACCAGATGTTTGTTGAATAAAATAATGAATCTCTTAGCATATGACATGGAACATATTCCATCTTACTTAATATTATTATGAGGTCTTTCTTTGCTTAAGGCCAAAGCACCTTTCCATGACAGAGAAGGGGGAAGAAATAACAAACTCCATCTCTGTTTATTTCACTTACTGCCTTCTTCAATGCAGTGCTGGCTTCCCTATTCTTTTCAAGGAAAGAGATCCTTGGTTAAGGACTTTTGAGCCTGCCATTTGTAAGAAAAATGCAAATGGTAGTAATCCTTGGGAAGACTCTGGTAGATTTCAATAACAGATGCAAATTCCGACTTCTGCCTCAAGGAAAGTACTAAAAGTCCTTTACTTTGTTAGTAAAGGTAAGCCAGAAGGTCTATGTGGAGAGATGGCTGAAAACGATTGGGAAGTTCTTCAATTTTATCATTGGCTCCCAATAGGAGTAATCATGCTTCAGCGTTTATATCTCCATGTCCGATGGACAAGTAAAGCTTTTGATCTTAAGGTTCACAGAACTCAGAAGAGTACAGTAAGTCTTTTGCATTTCAGAAAAATGAAAATATGAAACCTTTTGATACATTTCCATCTCTTGTTATACTAATATTTCTTCTCATATTTTCAACTGAAAAGGCTCAAAATTAGGGCAGGCTAAGTGATAAGAGCAATCACTTCTGATATGGTGAAAATATTAAAAGAGATTAAAGGATATGTATAGATATGTGTTTATTACAAAATGAGGCAATGGAAGCATGTGTAGAAAAGTAAAACAGAACCTTAAGTAAGGTTGACATAGAAAACAAATGTCCTAAAGTCATAAACAGAGTCAAAACTTCAGTGAAACTTTTCACTCATACTATTTTTTAAACAGATTTGAAATTTCTTTCAATTTATTTTCTGTAGGTATGTAATATTTTTTATTTTATTTTATTATTATTTTTGAGACGAAGTTTTGCTCTTGTTGCCCAGGCTGGAGTGCAATGGTGCGATCTTGGCTCACTGCAACCTCCACCTCCTGGGTTCAAATGATTCTCCTGCCTCAGCCTCCTGAGTAGCTGGCATTACAAGCATGCACCACCACACCCAGCTAATTTTTTTTCTTTAATAATATATATACTTTTTACTGCATTTTAGGTTTAGGGGTACATGTGAAGAACATGCAAGATTGTTACATAGGTACACACATGGCAGTGTGATTTGCTGCCTTCCTCCCCATCACCTATATCTGGTATTTCTCCCCATGCTATCCCTCCCCAACTCCCCACTCCCCGCTGTCCCTCCCCTTTTTCCCCCCGACAGACCCCAGTGTGAGATGCTCCCCTCCCTGTGTCCATGTGTTCTCACTGTTCAACACCCGCCTATGAGTGAGAATATGCGGTGTTTGATTTTCTGTTCCTGTGTCAGTTTGCTGAGAATGATGGTTTCCAGGTTCATCCATGTCCCTACAAAGGATGCGAACTCATCGTTTTTGATGGCTGCATAATATTCCATGGTGTATATGTGCCACATTTTCCCTGTCCAGTCTATCATCGATGGGCATTTG
>PVKV010041690.1:0-11271 GCA_004027835.1 Alouatta palliata | reverse complement strand
AGCAATTCTCCTGCCTCAGCCTCCCAAGTAGCTGGGAGTACAGGCACGTGCCACCATGCCCAGCTAATTTTTGTATTTTTAGTAGAGACGGGGTTTCACCATGTTGACCAGGATGGTCTCGATCTCTTGACCTCGTGATCCACCCGCCTCGGCCTCCCAAAGTGCTGGGATTACAGGCGTGAGCCACCGCGCCCGGCTTTTTTTTTTTTTTTTTAAAGATATAAACCTTTATGTTAGGCTACTGCAATTTGGGAGTTGTTTCTGCAGCATCCCCTGTTTTAACTAACCTTTTCTCTCACTTTGTTCTTGACTCCTTGTCCTAATTATTCTCAGTTCTCTCTTCGTTTTGTCAGTAAGCTTTAGTTTTCTTGTTATTCCACACAGTCTGACTTTGTCATTGAACCTGCCACAATTATATTGAAATAAATTTGAGACCTATCAAACATAAAGTAGATGGTTTCCAGTTCTCTCAAACAGTTCCTTCTGGGTAGATTGTGTTATTTCAATGTCGCTGTGATTAGTAGCCTGTCTTTTGGATAGTGTCTTGGACAATCTACTGGAACATGGGGAGGGGCATATGAACTCTATTGAAAGAGTTAATGAGTCTTTGTTAAGCTCACCACAGTCATTTGTTAGAGAGGAGGGAGTCAAAACCATTGGTGTCTAGTAGAACTTCTGTGACTATGGAAATGTCCTATATTTGCACACTAGCTACTTGTGGTTATTGAGCATTTGAACTGTTGCTAGTGTGACTGAGGAACTGACTTTTAGTTTAAAATAGCCACATGTGACTAGTGGCTACCGTATTGGACAGTGTAGTAAAGGTCTTAGAACACAATGGAGATGACATAATGCTAGGTGAAAAAAACAATACGAAAGTATATGTATGGTATTATTTAATATGTAGAAATAATAATAAATTTGCCAGGCACGGTGGCTCACGCCTGTAATGTCAGCACTTTGGGAGGCTGCAGCGCGGGTGGATGACCTGAGGTCGGGAGTTCAAGACCAACCTGACCAACATGGAGAAACCCTGTCTCTACTAAAAATACAAAATTAGCCAGGCGTGGTGGCACATGCCTCTAATCCCAGCTACTCAGGAGGTTGAGGCAGGAGAATTGCTTGAACCCGGGAGGCAGAGGTTGCGGTGAGCCGAGATCGCGCCATTGCACTCCAGCCTGGGAGAGGAGCGAAGCTCCGTCTCAAATAATAATCATCATAATAAAGTCCTATGCAAAGGAAAAAGCAGTAGTAATAAGCACACCAAAATACAGTGAATTATTAGATGCTGAAATTATGTATGAGTGTGTACTTATATTTTTGTATTTTAAAGATACTTTAAAACTTTGATAGTGAAGGTATGTATGATAAACAAGAGAAGAAAGAAAGAAGTGCTGTGGTGCTAATAACGACCATTTCAGCAAGGGAGTATGTCAGTTGAATAGAGCTGCCTAGATTTTTCTCCACAAAGGCCACATTTTACATTTTGCTCAGAGAAGCCCAATTTGTGACTGTTTACTGTCTGGTGTTCTTTTTGATGAGTTGTGCTGTAACAAAAGTAAATTGAGAGAACAGTCCACAGATAGTATTTATGCAGCCATGTCAGAAAGACTATGCTTTTTGAAATAATTTTCACGAGTTGTAATCACACCTAAAATAATTTACGGTGTATTACAGAAAAGGGAAATAATATTTAAATTAACTTGGCCACATGTCTGCTGTACTGGAACACTAAAGAAACTGAACTATAGATAGTATGTCTCTTATAGCTTATAAGAAATGCTGTTAATATACTCTAACTATTTAGGAACACTAATGGGAGTTGTAATTTGAATTATTTTTAGTGATATATGTCATAAAGAGTATAAAGAGATGGTACCATATTTCTCACAACACTGTTACATAGGGATGAGATTTTGGGAAGATTTGTGAACTTCTTCAAAACAACTCCTCACTGCTCCTAAAAACCTTTCATTATTAAATCACTCGTGTGAAGTGTGGCATTATGTTTTGTCTACTTGTTGGGAAAGTATTATATAATATTTAAGTGCTTAGATCTGTTGGTTTTTTTTCCCCCTTAATGGACAACCCATTTGGGGTTTGTTATATCACCCTGAAAACAAGTAGACTAGATAAAGAATTAAATGCTTTCATTTAAATAGCTTAGTCCCTGGGCTGGTTATAAACTCCCATGCCCAGGGCTCTGACTCCTGGAGACCCAGAGTGGCGTGTATTTAAACTTAGTACAGGGTTTCCTGGGGGCTGCCGTAGAAGTGAGCCTGGCTTGACAGCTGTTCTTGCGTCACTCCACCATGCTGTCACTGCCATGCAGAACAGAGCAATGTTAATATTGACCCCAAAGCCTGCATAGACTTGTTCTAGCCTTTGGGGGATAATTTTCATTGGACCAGGGATATTTTTAATCCTAAGGTCCTTAAAATGGCTTACAGTTGTATACTAGGCATGCAACTGCAGGAATATGTATGTACTGAGCTCTATCTCTAGACTGCTTGGGGATAATGTAGTTTAAATGTATGGAGACTGCTCTGCAGATGTCTGTGTTCTAAAACAAGGAGAAAACTGGACAGCAAAGAGAGATCATTGTATTTCCATATTCCTCCTCCTTTACACTTAACCACCTTGGGTTCTTTGCACTGTTGCCAGGCTGGAGTGCAGTGGCACAATTTCGTATCACTGTAGCCTCAGCCTCCTGAATAGCTGGAACTATAGGTGCATGCCACCATGCCCAGCTAACTTTTGTATTTTTAGTAGAGAGGGGGCTTTACCATGTTGGCCAGGATGGTCTTGATCTCTTGACCTGGTAATCTGCCCGCCTCAGGCTCCCAAATTGCTGGGACTGCACTCAGCTCTATCCTTTTACTTTTAACCTATTTGTGTCTTTATATTTAAAGTGGAAGTGGATTTTATACACACGTAATGTTCAGACCAAGAAACAAATCAAGAATACACTCCCTGGACTGATACTAGCTCAGCGGTTTCTTCAGAGAACACTCCCATTTGTAACATACAGACATACACACATACCCCCCCACAGACACCCTAGAAATACATCTAACCAAGGAGGTGAAAGATCTCTGCAAGAAGAACTATAAAATCGTAGACAACAGGGCTGGGCACTGTGGCTCATGCCTGTAATCCCAGCACTTTGGGAGGCCGAAGTGGGCTGATCATCTGAGATCAGGAGTTCGAGACCAGCCTGACCAACATGGAGAAACCCCGTCTCTACTAAAAATAGAAAATTATCTAGGCATGGTGGCACATTCCTGTAATCCCAGCTACTTAGGAGGCTGAGGCAGGAGAATCGCTTGAACCTGGGAGGCAGAGGTTTCAGGGAGCCAAGATTGTGCCACTGCACTCCAGCCCGGGCAACAGGGCAAAACTCTGTCTCAAAAAAAAAACTGTAGATAACACAAACAAATGATAAAACATTTCATGCTCATGGATTGGAAGAATTGATATTGTTACAATGGCCATACAGCCCAAAGCAGTCTACAGATTCAGCACTATTCCTATCAAACTACTAATGTCATTTTTCACAGAATTGGGAAAAAAACCTATTCTAAAATTCATATAGAACCAAAAAAACAGCCTGAATAGCCAAAGCAATCCTAAGCAAAAAAAAACAAAAACAAAACAACACACCAAAACCAGAGGTTTCATATTACCTGACTTCAAACTATAGATAAGGCTACAATAACGAAAACAGCATGGTGCTGGTACAAAAATAGGTATATAGACCAATGGAACAGAATAGAGAACCCAGAAATAAAGGCCTCCCTACACCTGTGGCCATTGAATCTTCAAAGTTGACAAAAATAAGCAACGTGGAAAGGACTCCCTATTCCATAAATGGTGCTGGAATAGCTGACTAGCCATATACAAAAGAATGCAAGTAGACCTCTACCTTTCAGCATATATAAAAATTGGCCCAAGATGGATTGTAGATGTTTAAATGTTAAGACCTCAAACTATAAAAACCCTAGGAAAAAAACCTTGGGAACACCATTCTGGACATGGGCCTTGGTAAAGAATTTGTGACTAAGTCCTCAAAAGCAATTTCAACAAAAACAAACATTGACAGATGATATCTAATTAAACTGAAGCACTTATGTACAGCAAAAGAAATTATCAACAGAGTAAACAGTGTACAGTATTAAGAGATAGGCCATTTCATCTACAGACCACCTACAAAATAGAAAATATTTGCAAACTATGCATCTGACACAGGTCTAATGTCTAAAATCTATAGGAAACTTAAACGATACAGCAAAAAACCCCACCAAAAAGTGGGCAAAAGACATGAACAGACACTTTTCAAAAGATGACATACAGTGGCCAACAAATGTATGAAAAAAAATTTTCCATATCACTGATTTTCAGAGAAATGCAGATCAAAACCGTAATGAGTTACCATCTCACATCAGTCAGAATGGCTGTTATTAGATGTTAAATAACAGATGCTGGTGAGGAAGCAGAGAAAAGGGAACCCTATGTACTGTTGGTGGGAATGTAAATTAGTTCAGCCTCTGTGGAAAGCAGTTTGGAGATTTCTCAAAGAACTTCAAACAGAACTACCATTTGACCCAGAAATCCCATTATTAGGTACATCTCAAAAAGAAAAGAAATTGTTTTAACCAAAAAGACACATGTACTCATATGTTCATCACGGCACTATTCACACTAACAAAAATATGGAATCAACCTAGGTGCCCATCAACAGTTTATTGCATAAATAAAATATGATACATATATGCCATGGAATACTATGCAGCCATAAAAAAGGATTGAAATCATGTCCTTTGCAGCAACGTGGATGCAGCTGGAGGATAATATCCTAAGTGAATTAATGTAGGAACAGAAAATCAAATAATGTTCTCACTTACAAGTGGTAGTTAAACATCAGTTACTCATGGATGTAAAGATGGCAACAGTAGACACTGAAGACTGCTATACTGATGAGGGAGGGAGGTGGTAGGTGTTGAAAAACTAACTGTTGGGTATTGTACTCAGTACCTGGGCAGTGGAATAATTCATACCCCAAACCTCAGCATCATGCAACATACCCAGATAACAAACTGGCACATGTGCTCCCTGAATCTTAAAAAAAAAAAAAAAAAAGCTGTATCTTACTTGGGCAGAGCAGGTAGAGAATTTTGGGGAAAAGCTTGCACATTTAGGCTACATCTACCAGATTGACATTTAGGAAAATAAATTTGAATTCTGTGGAAAAAATTAGGTGGAAAGTTTTTTAATAGGCAGAATATAATTAGGTCTTGCTGTTTTAAAATTCAGTCTATCTCTGCCTCTTAATTGATGTGTTTAGGTCATTTGCATTCATTATTATTAACAGCTATATTATCAGAGTTTGTCTTCAAGTGATAGTAGATATACCATTTCATACAAGAACCTTATAATAGTATTCTTACATTTCTCCACTCCTGGCCTTTATACTACTGTTGGTTTACATTTTACTTATATGTATGTTATTAAATACAAGCTCCCTAATGTTTTGTATTATTTTTGTTTAGACAGTCAATTATCTTTTAAAGATAATTAAATAAGACAGATGTTGTTATTTTTGGTGCTCTTTGTTCCCTCGAATCCATACTTTGTTCTTAGTCTGTTTTCTGCTGCTCTAACAGAAATGACACAGATTATATATTTATAAAGAATAGAAGTTTATGGGGCTCACAGTTGTGGAGGCTGGGAAGTCCAAAAGCATGGCACTAGCATCTAGTGAGGGTCATGCCGTGGCAGGAAGCATCACAAGATGAGGAGGGTAAGAGCAGGTGAGAGTGCTTGAGACAGAGAGAAATGGGGCTGAACGCTTTTATCAGGAACCCACCAGTGTGATAAGAGGTTGGATCCCTCGTAGCCTAATCACCTCTTAAAGGTCTTACCTCTTAATACCATCACAATTGCAATTAAATTCCAACATGAGACTTGGAGGGGATATTTAAATGATAGCATTTGCTGGTGATAAATACCTTCAGTTTTTGCATATCAGAAAAAGTATTTGTTTCACTTTCATTTTTGAAAATTTTTAAAAAATTTTTTTGCTTTTTATTTTTATTTTTTATTTCCATAGGTTTTTGAGGGGAGCAGGTTGTGTTTGGTTACATGAATATGTTCCTTAGCGGTGATTTCTGAGATTTGGGTGCACTCATCACCTCAACAGTATATACTCCACCCAGTTCGTAAGTCTTTTATTCCCTTACCCCTCTCCTACCCTTTCCTCTGAGCCCCTAAAGTCCATTGGTATCATTCTTTTTTTTTTGAGACAGAGTTTCGCTCTTGTTACCCAGGCTGGAGTGCAATGGCACGATCTCGGCTCATCGCAACCTCCGCCTCCTGGGTTCAAGCAGTTCTCCTGCCTCAGCCTCCCGAGTAGCTGGGACTACAGGCACGTGCCACCATGCCCAGCTAATTTTTTTTGTATTTTTAGTAGAGACGATGTTTCACCATGTTGACCAGGATGGTCTCGATCTCTTGACCTCGTGATCCACCCGCCTTGGCATTGGTATCATTCTTATGCCTTTGGATCCTCATAGCTTAGCTCCCACTTGTGAGTGAACATACAATGCTTGGTTATATTACTTCACTTAGAATAATGGTCTCTGGTTCTATCCAGGTCACTGCAAATGCCATTATTTTGTTTCTTTTTGTGGATGAGTAGTAGTCCATGGTGTATATATATATACATATCCCACAATTTCTTTATCCCCTCATTGATTGATGGGCATTGGGCTGGTTCCATATTTTTGCAATAGCATATTGTGCTGCTGTAAATATGCATGTGCAAGTATCTTTTTGAAAGACATTTCTAATGTGTGTAGAATTCTAAGTTAACCGTTTTTTTCTGTTAGTACTTTAAAGTTTTTGCTCCATTATCTGCTCACTTGCATTGTTTCCCACAAGAAATCTGATGTCGTTCTTATCTTTCATTTGTTATATTTAATGTTTCTTTTTTCTCTGAGTGCTTTAAAATGTTTCTGTTGATCACAAGTTTGAGTAATTTTATTACAGTGTTCTAGGAGTCATTTTCTTATATTTCTTACACTTGGAGTTCATTAAGCTTCTTGGTTCTGTAGGTTTTAGTTTGATCAATTTTGGAATTTTTTCAGCTGTCATTGCTTCACATTTTTTTTTCTATCTCTCAGACATTGATTACATGTATATTAAGTTTCTTAAAGTTGTCACAGCTCACTGGTGTGCTGTTCGTTTTTTAACAGTTCTTCTGTTTCATTTATATAGTTTATTTTGTAGTTTAAATTTTAGTAATTTTTTTCTTCCAAAATGTCTAATTTGCCATGAGTTTCATGCTGTGTATTGTTTTATCTCAAACATTATAGTTTTCATCTCTAGATACTGTCTAGAGATAATAGGTTTTATCTTTCATATTCTACTTAGCTTTTCAAACAGATGGAATATTATTGTAATAACTGTTCACCTCTAACTTCAGTATCAACTCTGGGTTTCTTCAAATTTCTACTACCTTTCTGTTTTGCTTCTTTTCATGCCTGCTAATTTTTGAATCAGTGTCAGACATTGTAAATTTTACCTTCTCAGGTGTTCCTATAAATACCCTTGAGTGGCCAGGCACGGTGGCTCATGCCTGTAATCCCAGCACTTTGGGAGGCTGAGGCAGGCGGATCACAAGGTCAGGAGTTCCAGATCAGCCTGGCCAACATAGCGAAACCCCATCTTTACTAAAAATACAAAAATTAGCTGGGTGTGGTGGCACACGCCAGTAGTCTCAGCTGCTCGGGAGGCTGAAGTGGGACAATCGCTTGAACCCAGGAGGCGGTGGTTGCAGTGAGCCGAGACCATGCCATTGCACTGCAGCTTGGGTGACACAGTGAGACTCTGCCTCTAAATAAATAAATAAATAAATATCCTTGAGCTTTGTTCTGGGACCACAGGGAAATTAGTTAGAAACAATTTTTTTTCTTTTGGGGTCTTGATTTTAAGATTTCTTAGGCAGGACCAGAGCAGTGTTTAGTGTAGAGCTATTTATTCCTCCACTTAACTAAGACAAGAACTTTCTGACTACCCAGTGTCCTCTGAATTGTGAGGTTTTCCAGCCTGGCTGGTGGGAAATAGGCACTTTTTCTAGCCCTGTTGAGCATCAGATGCTGTTTGCTCCTGTTCTTTTGGGTGATCCTTTCCTGTATCTTAGCTAGTTCCTCGCATATACCAATTTCTACTCTGCTAAATACTTGAGGGCAACCCTTTGCAAATCTCTGGTGTTTTTTTTCTATGCAGCTCTCTCATATTTTTTTCCTGTGAATTAAGGCTGCCTTAGATTCTCTCACTTGGTTCCTTCAACCATTGCTTCAAGTCTTCACACCATCTTGGTTAGTCTTCACTGAATGATAACCAACTTGTCAATTTGCTTCATGTGACATCTCCAGAATTGAGTGTATTATTTAATTGACTATCTCTCTGGCATCCTGAGATCCAAATGTTAAA
Organism: Alouatta palliata; assembly: GCA_004027835.1. Lineage (NCBI taxonomy): Eukaryota > Metazoa > Chordata > Mammalia > Primates > Atelidae > Alouatta > Alouatta palliata. Next base: position 2,778 of record PVKV010041690.1, on the reverse strand, counting down.
TGACTTATGGAAAATATTTTGAAAGTCAGCTGGAAAAGTTCTGCTGGTGAAAGTTACAGAAAATCTTTGCTTTATCTAGTTTTCATAATTCAGAAAAGATAGTATAGTAGAGAGGATTTTTTGAAAGTAGCAAAATATGTATTAGTGACCCATTGATTTAGTAACTTAGTCCTGTGGTGAACTTAAAACTGTTTTCTTTATATTTAATGTGTGTAAAATTTACTACATAGTGATAGATAAAATGCAAGAAACTCAGTCTTAAATCTTTGGTTAATAGCATTTGTCGTTCTGACTTGATGCTTTTACTCACATTTATTAACACTACTTTGAAAGTAATTTTTGGTAGCCCTCTTATTGTCTGTTAAAATTCATGCAGCAGTTTTCATTTTCTGGTGGTTTGTAGATTAACCAGAACTCTAAAATAAAGAATATTGTGATTTAATAAAGCCATTGTTAGATTACTTTCACATATTGAAAGTATGTTAATTTAGGGAGAAAAGCTGTTAAGCTAAAAGTGTGTCATCTGTCGTAAAAACTAAGAAATTCAACCTACATATATAAGAAGAAAAGTTTCAATAGATAAAACAGTATAGCCTGGCTGTAAAACAAATTGGTGCTCCACCTTAATTTGTGTGATATCAGAGATGACCAGTCCTAAAATTTGGAGCCTTACAAAGTAACTGATTGCCTGTGTAAAACTTAAAGAACTATTTTTTTACCCCAATGTTCCAATGAAATTACTCTTTATCTACTTATTTCTGTTATACTTAGATATGAGCTAGTGATTTGCTAATTGATAAGTTCTTTCAGCATTACAGAAACAAAATTTTACTAGTCCAATCTCGAGATAACAAAAAAAAATGGGTGTAAATGAGCAGAAGCAGAGCATCAACTTCTGAATTTTCATTTATTTTAAATGATACTTAGCTTTTAAAAGTTCTGAATGTTGTTTTAAGTTTTTTAAAAATTAATTATAGAGACAAGTTCTCAATATGTTGCCCACACTGGAGTGCAGGATTATTCACAGGCATAATCATGGTGCAGGACAGCCTGGAACTCCTATGTTCAAGCTTTCTTCCTGTTTCAACCTTCTGAGTTGCCTGGTATACAGGGAGGTACCATAGTGCCTGTATTCATTTTAGAAGTATAAAATGTCAAAGATTAGAGGGGGAAAAAAAAATCAATGTTCTAAGATACCAAAAATATTTTAATAAAGAGGGACAGTTCATTTGATTTTTTTTTCCTCAAAAGGTCAGTAATTTATTATTATCTATATGTAATGCATACTTTTTTCTCCTCTCTCATTTTTGTAGGTTCTGCCGGAGACTTCCATTTGGCCTCAATGTGAAATTAAAGTAGAAAATCCCATCTACATGTCTGTTGCTATCAGGATGTTGATTGAATGGTCATGCCTGAAGAGGGAATGTCTGTTTTAGGTGGCTGACTGCCAGCAAAAATAAATGCTTCTCCTACATGTCAAGCATCTCTCCTTTTTACTGGAGTGAAAATCCCCTCCAGATACCAACAGAATATCAACTGCAGAAAATGCTTCACATTTTAAGGATGTCGGCAACCTAAATTCATGTACCCTCTCTGTACAGTTGTTGTGGATGGTTTGCCATCTGAAAGCTCCTCAAGTTCTTATCCAGGCCCTGTGTCTGTTTCTGAAATGTCTCTGCTTCATGCTCTGGGTCCAGTGCAGACCTGGCTGGGACAAGAGCTCGAGAAATGTGGCATTGATGCCATGATTTACACTCGGTATGTCCTCAGTCTTCTGCTGCATGACAGCTATGACTACGACCTACAGGAACAGGTATTTACAGATTTTCAGTGTTCTGTGAAAACCGATGATATATGTATACATTCCTCTTAAACGAGCTCTTTCGTACTTTAGAACTGGGCTATTCATGTGTTGTGTGCAAACTTTTCACCTGTCAGTGACAAGATGGTAAGATTGCCTTGGAATGTAAATCAACCTGCGTCACTAAGCACCCTGTTTAGTGCAGTTATTTTTTCCATAGTTAGACTTTCTCAGTGTTGATGACATTTTGGCCTAGACTCCAGATCTTGTCATGGGATGGTCATAGTTTGATGACCTGCTGCTTTTGAGTAGCAGTGCTCTGCAATGTTGATTTCTACCATTTAGAAAACTCACACATTATCAGTAGATATTTAAACATTGTGTCTATTATACTTACCATTTCAAATTCAGTATTTTATCTGCGAGAATGATGCTTAACTGCTTTGTTAGTCAGTGTGTATGACAGATCAATAGACTTAAAGTTCGATAAAGCATATAGTTTTGCCTTAAGTCACTGTGTGTCACCTTGTAAGTCAGTCATTACACGTTTTATTTGACTTTGCTGCTGAGTTTATAGTGAGATATTGGGCTGGGCGTGGTGGTTCATACCTGTAATCCCAATACTTTGGGAGGCTGAGGCAGGAGGATCTCTTTAAGCCAGGAGTTTGAGACTAGCCTTGGCAGCATAGAACCCAATCTTTACAAAAAAAAATATCAAAAAATTAGCCAGGTGTGGCATGTGCCTGTAGTCCCTAGCTACTCAGGAGGATGAGGTGGGACCATCACTGGAGCCCAGTAAATCAAGGCTTCAGTGAGCCGTGATTGCGCCACTGCCCTCCAGCCTTGGCAACAGGGCAAGACCCTGTATCTCTCTCTCGCATACAAACGCATACATGAGAGAGAGAAAGAGAGAAAAACACACACACACACACACACACACACAGAGAGAGAGAGAGAGAGAGAGAGAGAGAGAGAGA
>PVKV010041689.1:0-11272 GCA_004027835.1 Alouatta palliata | reverse complement strand
TCCCATTACTGGGTATATATCCAAAGGATTATAAATCATTCTACTATAAGGACACATGCACACGAATGTTCATTGCAGCACAGTTTACAATAGCAAAGACCTGGAACCAACCCAAATGCCCATCGATGATAGACTGGACAGCGAAAATGTGGCACATATACACCATGGAATACTATGCAGCCATCAAAAACGATGAGTTCGCGTCCTTTGTAGGGACATGGATGAACCTGGAAACCATCGTTCTCAGCAAACTGACACAAGAACAGAAAATCAAACACCGCATATTCTCACTCATAGGCGGGTGTTGAACAATGAGAACACATGGACACAGGGAGGGAAGCATCTCACACTGGGGTCTGTCGGGGGGAAAAAGGGGAGGGACAGCAGGAGGTGGGGAGTTGGGGAGGGATAGCATGGGGAGAAATACCAGAATATAGGTGATGGGGAGGAAGGCAGCAAATCACACTGCCATGTGTGTACCTATGTAACAATCTTGCATGTTCTTCACATGTACCCCCAAACCTAAAATGCAATAAAAAGTATATATATTAAAATAAATAAATAAATAAAAATAAAATAAAAAAATAAAAAATAAAAAAAAGAAAAAGCTCACAAAGTTGTTTTTCTTCTTAAACGCATTTTTCTTTTAAACATTTGAATAATATTTTAATGACTGCTGACTGACTGTAGCACTTGACATGAGTAACTAACTCACATTTCTTTGGTCTCATGCTAAGTAGAATGGCTGCCTATGGCATTTAGACTTTTTGGCTGTTTTCTTTTTGTTGCTGTTTTTAGTTGCTTATAATAAATATTAATGCTTTTAGATAAACCTTTATTCTGTTTTCTACTTCATTGTCAGATCTTTACCTCTTAGCCAAATTTGAGGGAAAATATTTAACATGTTTTCTCTCTTTTCAAATCCTGGCTATTTTCTTTCTTCATCTAGTTTGAGTAGGACTCAAGATTATGTAGGTCATCAGCCAATTGTGTAGATTTTTAAAAATTATATATGTATTTTTCATTAATTACTTTACCTAGCATATAAGTGTTAGTATGCTATAAGAACTCTTGTAGGGCACTGTAGAATAAAGCCTGGGTAAAGGAATTGCAATTTTAGAAAACAATGTTTACATATTGAACTTAATTTTGATATCATTTGAAACATACTGGTTCAAGATTTATATCTTTCAGAAACACATGACTCTGCTTGTCTCTTGTTCCCTTGTATAAACAGAATTATGCTAGTAATGGGCCAGGATACTCAAACTTTGCTTCGTGGTAGCATACTTGTTTTTGAAAATACTATTTAAGGTTCTAATATGCATTTGCAATTTATAGCTATTTACTTTTAGAATTCCTTCCATGTGCTTTTGTCTCTGTGGTTTGTCAGGAGAGCAGATTATTTTTAACCAGCATTATTTCCACTGCACTGTAGATGAAACACGATATTTGTTTCTAGTTTTGTTGCTGATATGACATATTTTGGATATTAAGTAAATAGACTTTTCAGAAGACCTAATTAAATCATTACTCTTGGCTAGACATTTTCAGACATTCACTAGTATTATGAATTCACCACATCAGCTGATTTTGAATATGAAAAAGATTGTTTTTATCAATACAGTCTGATATGTTTGCAGAAAAATTATTACAGCCTTAGGAATATTATTATTTATTACAGTTCTTTTGTAGACAGGGTATTTCTAAATATCAGACCATTTGTGTAATACCATTAAATAGGTTTTTGTTTCTTTGCTTTCCCTTAATTCCCAAGTACTTACCATTTTCATGGGTCAGAATTGAATGTAACTACTTCCATAAATCACCCACTTTACTAAAATAATGGAATTCCTAGTCAAACAGAACAAATAGTACAGAGTGTGGTCAGATTAGAAGTCTGACATGCTTATCGAATCTTTTTGTTAAACCCTAAAATTATAATATAGGTCAGATATTCAATGTACACCTGAATATACAAGGTAAATGTGAATAATGTCTTAGACTCAGCTGTTCCATTATTAAATTTAAATGTGCTTTGAGGTATTCACTTTACTAAATGTTAAGACTGTCCTGGAGAATGCAGCACATACTAACACTAAATATAGAGGGAATCTTTTTGCTTTAGACTGTTAGAAATTATCTCTTTATGTCTTTGACCACGAAGGAAAAATGTACATAAGCTATAATGGAAAAGTTGTATGGATGCTTCAATCCCCCACTGTGTCAGCTTTACATGCCTGTGCACTCCAAACTTACGTTCTTCCTGAGATTCTTCTTGAGAGTGCTGTCTGAATATTTCAATAAATACATTTTTAGAGGTTAATTATAATAAATGATATATTTGTTTTAGGTAAGTATATTTAAATTAAAGGGTAATTTTTGGAGTCAACAATTCCAACACTACTTATACCTCAGTGTCAAGATCAATAATTACATATAATAGGAAATCTGATACCATGGATGTATGGCAACTGTAGTTATATTTTGATTTAAATTACTCATTTGCAGAAGTCTAAGTCATCAAATACATTTAAACCATCATGTTTCTCTTAAAAGAAAACAGTAAGAATAAGAATAAAATAAAAACTATCATTATCCCATACTTACTATTTGTCAAGGGTTGTTCTAGGTTTTTAAAATATATATTAACTAATTTAATCTGCAAAACAATCCTTCTTGGCAGGTGATATTATCATTCCAGTGTACAGATGGGGAAATATGGGCTTGGAGAGGTTAAGTATGTAGTCCAATGCCACGTGACTAATCAATGGAGCACAGATTCAGCCCCAAAATCTGGCCCCAGAGCATCATATCTCAATCAGCACAGGGTATATTTAACTCAGTATTTTGATTGTAATATACAGAATTAAGAAATATCTCTCTTTAGTCTTCCTCTGCCCATCCTTGCTTCTCTTATTTCTTCACATTCCTTCACTATCCTTATTTGGTGTTTATGTGGCTGATCCTTTTTATATCTATTCTAATTTAAATTCTGAACAACTCTTGTGGCTTCAACTGATACCCACATAAAATGACCTTCAGATATTTTTCTTAAACCTCATTCCCAAGTATCTAATTGCCAGATAACCACTTCTATGAAGCTTTCCTTTAATCTCTAAATACACCGCAAATAAAATTTCACTTCATAATTTATCCTGCATCAAAGCAGGTCCTATTCTTTTTTTTTTTTTTTTTTTTTTTGAGACGGAGTTTCGCTCTTGTTACCCAGGCTGGAGTGCAATGGCGCGATCTCGGCTCACCGCAACCTCCGCCTCCTGGGTTCAAGCAGTTCTCCTGCCTCAGCCTCCCAAGTAGCTGGGACTACAGGCACGTGCCACCATGCCCAGCTGATTTTTGTATTTTTAGTAGAGACGGGGTTTCACCATGTTGAACAGGATGGTCTCGATCTCTTGACCTCGTGATCCACCCGCCTCGGCCTCCCAAAGTGCTGGGATTACAGCCGTGAGCCACCGCGCCCGGCCGAGCAGGTCTTATTCTTGAAATGTCCTCAGTAAGAGTACTTTCTTAATTCCCACCAAAGTAACTTGAATTTAAAAGATTTTTTTTTCTTTTTTACTTTTAGTTTTCACATGGGGTTGTTAAAAAAGTGAGAATGTGTATGGAAACTGAGCAAATGAGAGCTATTCATATTATTTCTATTTTCAATAATCTGTCAAATTTTACTAATTTGTCCCATGTATTATATTGGCTTAATTGAGAGTCAGAGTAAGTTCTGGAGCAAGATGGCCATGATTCCAGTCCCTTGATTTCTTTTAAAATTGGCATTCCAATAGTACTTACTTTGCTAGTTTGCCTTTAACAATTAACTTAATTAGTGCCCTGGAATTGATGTGTTCAAAGTAGTGATTAGCAGCTTGCAAACACTATGAATATTCTATTTTTCTCTCCACCATCTCTCTAGTTCAGAGTTTTGAGGGTCACGGCTCAAAGACCTGAGAGTACACAGGAAATCACCCCTGCCTTCGTTTTACAGAACAGGGACTTTCATTTTACAGAACAGGAAGTTTCACCAACTTGGGGAAAATTAAGCCTCAGTCTCTTGGGCCCGAACTGTATTCACGCTCTTCCTTCTCTGCCCTCTCCCTACTCTAGTCCATGCTGCAATATCAATATCCTTAAAAGACTGCGTTCAGTTAAAACAAGATCGAGGTTCCTTGGCCATAGAATTGAGGCAAAACTGTGTTACATTTGAGGTTCTCAAATATGGACTGATACTCTAACATTTTAGCTTAACTTTATTCTTTTGTTCTACATTAAAACTGTCCACTCTAACACACTGTTCAACAGTAAGCCAAGCACATGAATAGTGAAAGACTGTAAAATATTATATTCATTTGATATGCTTTTATTTTTATTTTTCTGTGACAAGAACTCAATGTGAGATCTGCTCTTTTAAAAAAATTCTAAATGTACAATGCAGTATTGTTAACTGTAGGCACAATGTTGTACAGTAGATCTAGAAATTGTTCCCCTTCCGTAAGTAAAGGTGTATACTCATGGCTTATAAACTCCTGATTTCTCCCTACTGTCTGTCCTGGGAAATCATCATTCTACTCCCTGCTTTTGTGTGTCTGACTATTTTAGATACTTCATATATATAAATATATATCATGTGATATTTGTCCTTTTGTGACTGAGTTAGCTAGTATAATATTCTTAAGGCTCATCTGTGTAGTCAAATATGGCAGGATTTCCTTTTTTTTATTTTTTGAGCTGAATAATATTCCCTTGTATGTGTATATAGGTTAGGTATTTCTTATTTGAAATACTTGGGACCACAAGTGTCTCAAGTTCCTTTTTTTTAAAATTATTTTTGAATAGTTGCATTATACATGCTGATTCAACATTCCTAATTTGAAAATTCAAAATCTGAAATGTTCCAATAAGCATTTCCTTTGAGCATCATACTGGCACTCAGAAATGTTTAGAATTTGGGACATTTGGATTTTGGATTTTTAAATTAGGAATGCTAAACCTATACCACCTTTTCTTTATTCTTTCATTTGTTAATGGCTTTGTTGCTTGTTTTCAAATTATGACCATTGTGAAAAAAGTATTGCTGGATCATATGGTGATTCTATTTGTTACCTTTTTAATGAACTCCGTACTGTCCACAACAACTGCGTCGTTTTACATTCCCACCAATAGTGTACAAGGGTTCCCATTTCTTCTCATCCTCACCAACACTTGTTTTTTTGTTGTTGTTGTTTATTTGTTAGGATAGCCATTCTAACAGGTGTGAGGTGATTTGTCATTGTGGTTTTGATTTGCATTTCCCTGATGATTAGTGATATTGAGTATTTTTTTCATAAACCTTTTGGTCATTTTTATGTATTCTTTAAAGAAACATCTATATAAGACATTAGCCATTTTTTAATTGGATTACCAAACTTTTAGCTATTGAGTTGTAGGACTTATTTACATATTTTGAAAATTAACCCTTTATCAGATATACAGGTTGTAAATATTTTCTCACATACCATAGATTGCCTTTTCATTTTCTTGATTGTTTACTGTAGAGAAACTTCAGTTTGATGTAATTTCACTTCTCTGCTTTTGATTATGTTGTTTGTTTGAGGGGTCATATAAATGAAATTATTGCCCAGGCTAACTTCTAGGAGTTTTCTTCTAGGAGTTCTATAGTTTCAGGTCTTAATTTTATGTTTTTAATCCATTTTAAATTGATATTTGTGTATAATGTATGTTTTCATTCTTTTGCATACGGATATCCAGTTTTCCCAATACTACTTGTTGAAGTGACTATTCTTTCCCCATTATACATCCTTGGCACCCTTATGGAATATCAGTTGACTATGAATTTGTTTATGGGCTTTCTATACTGTTCCATTTGTCTCTATGTGTTTTTATGCCAGCACCATTCTTTATTCATTACTGTTATTTTGTAGTATATTTTAAAATCAGGAAGCATGATACCTCTAGCTTTGCTTATCTTTCTCGAGATTGTTCTGGCTATTTAGGCACCTTTGTGATATCATATGAATTTTAGAATTGTTTTATCTATATCTGTTAAAAACTGCTGTTAGGATTTTGATTTAAATAGCATTGAATTTGTAGATTGCATAGATAACATGGACAATTTAACAATATTAAGTCTTCCATGCATGAACTTGAGATGTCTTTCCATTTGTTTGTGTCTTTGTTGATTTCTTTCAGCAATGTTTTGCAATTTTCGGCATACAAAGCCTTCACCGCCTTAGTTAAGTTTATCTCTCATTGCCTGTTGAAATCTCATAATTTCATATGAACTGAAAGCCAAAAAGCCTTACTTTGTCAAATATATGTTCAAAAGAAAATATAAGAAGCAATGCTTTTCTACTTCCAATATCTAAGGTGCCCGGTCTCTATTTTCAGGGTGCAAACGCTCTCGTCACATACACTATCATTAGTGGAGCTGATGATAGTTTTCGCATTGACCCAGAATCCGGAGATCTGATAGCAACCAGGCGGTTGGACAGGGAACGCCGTTCCAAATATTCATTGCTGGTTCGTGCTGATGATGGTCTTCAGTCCTCAGACATGAGAATTAATATCACTGTTAGTGATGTGAATGATCATACACCCAAGTTTTCCAGACCTGTGTACTCTTTTGACGTTCCAGAGGATACAATCCCTGGTAGGTGATGGGTCTCTTAAGCGTGTTTTGCAAGAATCACCTTTAATCAAAATTACATGCTATGTTTTGGCTGTTCTTAATCAGTGATTCGTTTTTACCATATACTACTAATTATAAAAATATATGTGCTGGATTTTTAGATCTTTTCATTAACCATCTTTGGTAAAATTCCCAAGCAAGTGGCTAGATTTAATAGGATGAATGAGGTTAGCCATTTATGTGTCTGAAAGCATTTGTGACATGGGTTGTTAATTTCCTGGCAACCAAAGTTTTGGTATTCTTTCTGCTTTAAAAACGTCTAATGTGATTTTGCTGCGGTGTATAAAAAGAACAGCAAAAGAAAAAAGATACATGAAAACTGTGAATACTGGTTCTAACACTCCTTAGCTGTTTGACCAAAGGCTAGTTAATCATTGCTCTTAGTTTGAGTTCTTTCTTCTGTAAATGGAAGCAATAAGTACTGTTAGGTAAAGGATAATTTAGAAAGTACATTGAGTTTGCTAACATGGGGCTTGGGTATTAGCAGATACTCAATAAGTATTATGAGAAAACAAATCTTTAATTATAATCTTGCTTCTTTGAACACACTGTGATTTTTTAGTCTGAGTACTCAGTATCCACGTTTCTGATGTGTCTGTGTGTGTGTGCTGCATTCCCATTACTGGAAATTTTTATGTCAAATTAAAATTTTATTCTGAATTACATTTGGAATGATTATTCATAAGCCATACATTTTTGAAACTCCATTTGGCAAAGGAATTAAACATCTCCAGGGGACCCCTACCTGTAGTTTTTTTCTTCACTTCCCAAGACATCTTGAGCATGTCCTTTATGGAAATCCCATCACACTTGCTTCTTGCCTTAGTTATTGCAATTACCACATGAGTTCTGGAGTGATATCACCAGGGCATAAGTCCATATATTTCTTGGAATCCTCAGTTCTTGACACTAGCAATATTCCACATTATATGTTCACTGAATTCATCAGTATATTTACGGATTGGTACTGCTAGATGGAAGCATAACATCAGATGTATTATTAATTCTTCAGGAAATGTATGCTGAAACCTGAGGTCCACTGGATATCTGATACGTCACATATTTTTTTGAAATAGGGAAATGGTAATATAGAAATCTGTACAATGTTATGTTCACTATATTTTTATAGTGGTTCTCTAGTTAAGATATTTTACTGTACAAATACATTTTTTGGTGTCTTTCTACATGTTCTCTTGGTAATACTTCTTGCTTTCTTGATTTTATACTATTAATTTATTCTTTTCATAGGTTCTTTGGTAGCAGCCATTTTAGCCACAGATGATGACTCTGGTGCGAATGGAGAAATTACATATATTGTGAATGAAGATGATGAAGATGGCATCTTTTTCCTCAATCCCATTACTGGAGTCTTTAATTTGACACGAGTATTAGATTATGAAGTACAGCAATATTATATCCTCACTGTTCGAGCTGAAGACGGTGGGGGACAATTCACTACCATCAGAGTTTATTTCAATATTCTAGACATAAATGATAATCCACCTATTTTCAGCTTGAATTCATACAGCACATCTTTAATGGAGAATCTACCTGTAGGATCCACTGTTCTTGTGTTTAATGTTACTGATGCAGATGATGGTATGTATTTTAACATAATTTTTAAAACATCTGTAAACTGTCATCAGATTTATATTAGATTTATTTATTGTGTTGAGCTGTCACAAAAATGTGTTTTGTGAATATAGGTCTAAAAAGTTGAGGGACAGAATTATAACTGAACTATAAAGGATTTTTTAAATTAAGTACTTTATCAGTTAAATTTTTATTTATAACAGAAAACATGCCTTTTATTGTTTTATAAACTTTATCTTCTTTTTCCCTCTAAGTGTAGGGTAGTGTTCCGGTTTAGTAATGTAGAAGTCATAAGACCACTTTTTTGAAGATTTTTGTTAGATAAATAAAAATATTTAAGTTTACATATATTATTTTAACTTGAAAAGGGTAGAATTTCAAAGCAAAGTGAAACCAAAGACTTAAGGAAAAATGCTTATGAATGCAAAAACTAAGTTTCATATTTTTGACTGAAAAATAGCTAATAATTTCTTTTTTCTGAGATGGAGTTTCACTCTTGTTGCCCAGGCTGGAGTGCAATGATGCGATCTTGGCTCACCGCAACCTCCTCCTCCTGGGTTCAAGTGATCCTGTGGCCGCAACCTCCCAAGTAGCTGGGATTACAGGCATGCAGCACCATGCCTGGCTAATTTTGTATTTGTAGTAGAGACAGGGTTTCTCCATGTTGATCAGACTGGCCTCAAACTACCGACCTCAGGTGATCTGCCCCGCCTCGGTCTCCCAAAGTGCTGGGATTACAGGTGTGAGCCACCGTGCACTGCCTAGCTAATAATATTTTAACCAGCTTTCATTTTAACTCAAAGTACAGTCTCAGATCTGTTTAATTTATACTAAATGATCAGTTGAAATTTTGCATTAAATTTATACTTTACATATGTTTGATTTGTATTTATTGCAAAAGCAATAGGCAGACATTCTTTTAATAGTTGACTCCTTTGTCCTTTCTTCTAACACCTGTTTTTTAAATATGCGTATCATATAGCATTACAGAAAACATTGTACAGATTATCAATCTTTAATTGAATTGTCTAGAAAATCACTACTGTGTTTTCCCTTACATTGGATCCAACTAAATTGACTTAACATATAAAACAAGGGACAGTACTTTGAAGAGGAAATAGGTCTGTAGTGATATAGGCATATCCATCTCAGTTTAGAATTTCCTTATTCTTATGACTTGGATGATTTGTGTAATCTCTGAATACCATTCTGTTTTAACATTCTACTCTATACTTAGTTTTCTTTTCGTAGTGTCTATAAATGGCACTTGGAATGATATGAGAAGCAAAAAGCACAGTATTTTATATATGTTTCAATAAGTAAAATGAGAAATACTTTCTTTAGAATTCATTGAGTAAGAGCATTTTGAAGCTTCTTCCTCTAATTTAAGTGCAGTTAAAATTGGACACAAAGATATATCTAAAATAGATATGGCCGTGATGCTAGTACTATTACTGTTAGTACTACTACTAGAATAATACTTTAATGATAATCATGTGAATAACAGTATCAAAAACCAAAAATCTGTCAAGCGTTTTGCATGTACCCAGTCCTTGCCTACGAATATTGCCCAGTCTGTTTCATGTGCCGTCCCAGGTCTGTGGATTGGCTCCAATTAGACATCTATATATAATTGAGGTTAATCTCTATTTTGGAGATTGATTTCTCTGTTACAACTTTGAGTTAGTTTACCTATTCCCTAGATAAGAATATTTTCAAAAGCAATCATATAATCTTAAGTTATTTGTCCTGTGACTGTGCTATACTTTTCTATAGTGAAGAATTTTCCACCGTGTTTCATTGTGATTTATTAGTTATGTGTTAGAGAGAGCCCATTGTTTCACGGAATTATGTGTTCCCTGGAATAAGTTATAATTACCATCATAAGTTAAAATGTAGGGAAACTGGAAAGATATCAAAAAAATAACAACGTAAAAGAAAAAACTTTGTCAAAAACCTGCTGGAATATTCCATGCACATGTAATCCTAAAAATACATTGACCATTGAGTCAGTTTTTGCTATACTTTTCCTTTAATTACATTGAGTAAAAGTTTTAAGCTATATTTATTCATTGTTTTAGTTTTGAATACTTTTATCAGTGTAATTTCCTGCACCTTGACCTAAAATATACAACACAATTCCTATTCTTTCTGAATTTCAAGGACAGTGATAAAGCTGTACAAGGGTAGGCTTGTTTGTAAAAATTTCCAGCTCAGTTACACAAAAGGGTCTCAACTATTTCATAGGCGATATTAGTAAGACATTTGTTGAAATCAACGAATTAACAAATAAACTTGTCTCTAATCGGAAGTTTCCAATGAGGTAATATTGTCATCTTTTTAGATGAAGGAATTCTATATGAAATTAAATGTCACAATCTGTTATCTGTCTATGAATTCTCTCAGAGTTTAATACTTAGCTTACATGATCATTTTATAAAAATAAATCAGTCTTTTACTGTTTTCACAAGTTGGCTAATACCTGTGTTAGTATGAAGACTACCATGCATACGGTATTATGTTCAGGAAAACCATTATAAATTGGAGCATCACAGAAATATCTTGGCTTTGATGTTCATTTTATTATCCTAGAAATTGCACTTTAAATATTGGGAAGTCATACAAGAATGTTTTGCTAATAATGCCATTGTAATTTTTGCTGAATAAATGTAGCTATATAATATTGGTGTACAATACAGACCACAGAGTTTCATATATTCCAGTGATCTGATGACCTTGTTGAAGCTGTTTTATAAAAATGAATGTTATTCAAAACACTTCTATGTGTTGCAGCTATGTGAAAATATGACAAATATTAGTTCTTTATAGAACACTATAGTGTGTGCATGTGTGTGTATGAATGTATATGTGTGTGTGTATATATATATACACACACACACACACATATATGTGTGTGTATATATATATATGTATATATATATATATATATGTGTATATATATATATACATATATGTGTATAT
>PVKV010041688.1:0-11272 GCA_004027835.1 Alouatta palliata | reverse complement strand
GTCCCAGCTACTCGGGAGGCTGAGGCAGGAGAATTGCTTGAACCCAGGAGGCGGAGGTTGCGGTGAGCCGAGATCGCGCCATTGCACTCCAGCCTGGGCAACAAGAGCGAAAACTCCGTCTAAAAAAAAAAAAAAAAATAGGGGTGAATGGCTGGGTGCAGTGGCTCACACCTATAATCCCAGTACTTTGAGAGGCCGAGGCAAGCGGATCACCTGAGGTCAGGAGTTCAACACAGCCTGGCCGATATGGTGAAACCCTGTCTCTACTAAAAATACAAAAATTAGCCGAGCATAGTGGTGAGCACCTATAATCCCAGCTACTCAGGAGACTGAGGCAGGAAAATCACTTGAACCCGGGAGGCAAAGGTTGCAGTGAGCCGAGATCACACCACTGTATTCCAGCCTGGATGACAAGAGCAAAACTCTGTCTCAACAACAACAACAAAAAAAGTTAAGATGTACTTTAAAGGATTAGGATACCTAATTATTTGCTCACTCATTAATCTGTGCATTTATTCAACAAACGTTTGTTGAACACTTACTACATGCCAAGCAAGGAATGACTAAGGTACATGATCCCTGCTTGGAGAAGCTCAGTGGTTCAGCTACATGCAGGCAAACATGTATATAGTAAATTATGCCTCAAAGTGTGAAATGCTAAACAGACATGAACAAAGTGGTGTAGGCATGTCAAGGATGGGGCAGGTTTCTGTGTGCAGGAGGAGGGAGCAGACAAGATGATCTCTGAGCTGGACTTCTAAAAATGTCAGCCTCCAGGGACTGGCAAATGGACTCAGAACCTTGTGGAGGGGTGTAAATAGCAACCCACAGCCCCGAGGGAGAATCAGAGGGAAATCCCAGACAGAATCTCTAATTCCTTTTGGTGTGCTTTTTATTTCAAACCACACCAAGCAAGAGGTGCTTTAAACTAGGAATTTGTAAAGTGATAAGAGAAGTGTATCTTAGTCAATAACCTTAACTTAGGCCTGGTTTACATTAGTCAAGAAAAATGGAAAATTGAGAAAATTACCATATAATTTTTAAAAATTAAATTACTTGAGCCATAATAACAGTTATGCCTTGCAGGCCGGACACAGTGGCTCACATCAGTAATCCCAACACTTTGGGAGGCCATGGTGGCCAGATCACCTGAGGTCGGGCGTTCGAGACCAGCCTGACCAACATGGGGAAACCCTGTCTCTACTAAAAAAAATACTAAATTAGCCAGGCATGGTGGCACATGCCTGTAATCCCAGCTACTCAGGAGGCTGAGGCAGGAGAATCGCTTGAACCCGGGAGGTGGAGGTTGCAGTGAGCTGAGATCATGCCATTGCACTCCAGCCTGGGCAACAAAAGCAAAACTCTGTCTCAAAACAAACAAGCAAACAAAATATAGTTATGCCTTGTCTAAAGCAAAACAAAAATAGAAAACCAATGAAGCAGGAAATGCTAGAGTACCTCCTATGTGCAAGGCGCTGCACTGGATGATTGAATTTTTTTTTCTTTTTCAAATTCAAAAAGAAGTCGGGCGCGGTGGCTCACGCCTGTAATCCCAGCACTTTGGGAGGCCGAGGCGGGCGGATCACGAGGTCAAGAGATCGAGACCATCCTGGTCAACATGGTGAAACCCCGTCTCTACTAAAAATACAAAAATTAGTTGGGCATGGTGGCACGTGCCTGTAGTCCCAGCTACTTGGGAGGCTGAGGCAGGAGAATTGCTTGAACCCAGGAGGCGGAGGTTGTGGTGAGCCGAGATCGCGCCATTGCACTCCAGCCTGGGTAACAAGAGCGAAACTCCGTCTCAAAAAAAAAAAAAAAAAAAAAAGAAATGAGGTCTTGCCATGTTGATTAGGCTGATCTCCAACTCCTGGGCTCAGACAGTCATCCCACCTTGACTTCCAAAGTGCTGGGATTATGGGTGTGAGCCACCATGCCTGGCCTAGGAGGGTTTTTGTTGTTGTTGTTGTTTGTTTTTAAGTATAAGATATTATAAGATGTAGTTCCTTTCCTCAGTGAAGGTGATGTATTAGTTTTTTTGTGTGGAAATAAAATGTGTACATGTGAATAATAGAGTAAGCAGTGATGCCATAAATTACGAAGTCCCAAGGTACTGACATTGATGACAAGTGTCAAATCACTGAAACTGCTAATATTTAAAGAAGGAATCACTTCAGTTCAGGAAAACATGATAGAAGATCCTGCAAGAGGACAATTTGAACTGGACATGGAAGTAAGGGAAGATTCATTCAGTTAATGATTTGAACTACACAAATTAGCTTTATAAGTTTTTCAGGAATAAAACTATGACATAAAATTAGATAACTATATTTTGCATAAAATATTTGTATTTATATACATTGAAAATTGATATTGGTAACTGGGCAAGAATTATCCAGGATTTGGTTGCCCACATACTTGGAATTTAATGCTACAAAGTATATTGTGTTAAAGTCTGAAAAGAGATGACACTGAAAAGTAAATAGGGACCTCTCCAATTTACATATATATTGAGTACAGGAGCAACTGAAACTTTTATATATTGTTGATGGTAGTGTAAAATAGAACAACCACTTGAGAAATTGTTTGACGGTTCTCCAGCCTGACCAACATGGTGAAACTCCATCTCTACTAAAATACAAAAAAGAAATCAACAGTTTATAAAGTTAAAAATGGGTCCTGACATCCAGCAATTCCACTCCCAAGACAAATGAAAGCATATGTACACTACAACTTGAACAAGAAGTTTATAGTAGCTTTACTCATAATAGCTGAAAGGGTTCAGGATATGCTACCCCAGAATATGTCACTTTGGCATTTTGATTATTTTGAGCTGAAGCCAATTGGGAATTATAGCAGATGTAGAAAAGGCTCTCAGCCAGGTGTGGTGGCTCACACCCGTAATCCCAGCACTTTGGGAGGCCGAGGTGGCAGATCACGAGGTCAGGAGTTCAAGACCAGCCTGACCAACATGGTGAAACGCTGTCTCTACTAAAAATACAAAAATTAGCTGGGCATGGTGGCACGTGCCTGTAGTCCCAGCTACTCGGGAGGCTGAGGCAGGAGAACTGCTTGAACCCAGGAGGCGGAGGTTGCGGTGAGCCGAGATCGCGCCATTGCACTCCAGCCTGGGTAACAAGAGCGAAACTCCGTCTCAAAAAAAAAAAAAAATACAAAAATTAGCTAGCCTTGGTGACTGACCTCTGTAATCTCAACTACTCTGGAGGTTGAGGCAGAGAAATGCTTGAACCTGGGAAGTGGAGATTGCAGTGATTTTACTCTGAGGTTGCAGTGAGATTGTGCCACAAAGAAATGTCTCAGGTCAGTTTAATTCTCAGGCCCAGCTACAGAAGCTAAGAGTAGAGGAAAGTTTTTACTCCCTACATAGCCAAAACTGAAAAAGCTCCAAATGTTCATCAACAGGAGACTAGAAAAATAGACTGTGGTATAAGTACTATTTATCAATTTAAAAAAAGGATTGGCAGGTACCCCAACTACATGGGTGAATATCATAAACGTTATATTGAGCAACAGAAGCCAGGTAAGAAAGAGTACATCCTGTAAGATTTACTTATGTAAGTTTCAGAACAAGTAAATCTAATTTATGGTGAAAGAAATCAGAACAGTGATTTCCTACAGGGTTGACAATTAATTAGAAGGGGTCATTAAGCAACTTTCTAAGCCAGACATGGTAGCTCACACCTGTAATTCCAGCACTTTGGGAGGCTGAGGTGGGAGGATGGCTTGAGCTCAGGAGTTCAAGACCAGCCTGGGCAATATGATGAGACCCCCCAACTCTATTAAAAAAAAAAAAAAAGGCCAGGAGTGGTGGCTCACACCTGTAATCCCTGCATTTTGGAAGGCCAAGGTGGGTGGATCACCTGAAGTCAGGAGTTTGGGACCAGCCTGGCCAACATGGTGAAACCCCATCTTTCCTAAAAATACAAAAATTAGCCAGGCGTAGTAGTGGGCGCTTATAATCCCAGCTACTCAGGAGGCTGAGGCTAGAGAATCGCTTGACCCCAAGAGGTACGGGTTGCAGAGAGAAAGGGTTGTGATATTGCACTCCAGCTTAGCCAACAAGAGCAAAACTCTGTCTCAAAAAAAAAAATTAAATAAAAAATTAAAAAATAGGGCTAGGAGCAGTGGCTCACACCTGTAATCCCAGCACTTTGGGAGGCCGAGGCAGGCGAATCACCTGAGGTTAGGAGTTTTCAAGACCAGCCTACTGGAAAAACACTGTCTCTACTAAAAATACAAAATTAGCTGGACGTGGTGGCACATGTCTGTAATCCCAGCTATTCAGGAGGCTGAGGCTGGAGAATTGCTTGAACTCAGGAGGCAGAAGTTGCAGTGAGCTGAGATCGTGCCACTGCACTCTAACCTGGGCAGAGCAAGACTTGGTCTCAAAAAAAAGAGAAACGTTTAGTAGTTACTGTGGCATTCACTTGGAAAAATCACCTCTGGTAATCTGAATCAACTTCTTCATAAGGTTTTCAGGAACCTGTTGTCATTTATAAGAAACTCATTTCATTTCTCCAACCGTAACTTCTTAGTTACTTTCATTTACTGTGTACTTCCTTTAACAGATTTAAGTTGGGTTGATCTCAAAGTGAAGGATGGAGAAATGAATTCTCTATTGTCACAAGGAAAAGGGAAGTCATGAAGTTACAGGGGTGAGTCCACTATTTTTATTTTTTTTAATTGCAGTGAATCAAAATATCTGCTTCACTGCAGAGAATTAAGATGCCATTCTTCCTATGAACTACCATGGCAGTCATTTGGAACCCAAAATGTTGCTTTTTAGTTTATCTTTTCGACTAAATCATGACTCTTTAAGGCAGCAGAATGTCACTGGGGGACAATGCAATGGTGCTATGATGTCATCTTTGTGTCTGCCAGTGCCCATATGCAAGTGGAACCAATATAGAACAATGGAAGATCTAAGTACCTTGATCTTTCACCAGTTTCTTATTTCTCATGATGAATCTACCATATCAAAGAGATACTTGTGCATACTTCCTTTGAGTAAAACACCCTAATGGACATGAATCGAGAAGTCATACTTTTGAAACTTTTCAAAACAATTCTTTATAATAATTACATGTGGAATATATCATTTCCTATTATTTGTCTGAAAATACGAAATGGATCTGTAATATTTATTTTAGTGAACATATATCTATTCATGTTACGATAGTATCAAATATAGTAAATAACATCAAATGTAAGACGTATTCTCTCTAAATACCACCGGACTATTTCACTTTCAAGTTTACTGTGTTGTGTCAAATGCTTCATCAACTGGTCATGACAACTGATGAAGAAACTGGAGGAAATCACTTAATTAAAATGCATACTTTATAAATACTTTGTGTAGTGTGCTAAGCAATTCGAGAGAGAGCCATGGATATAGCAGCTGCCTCAAATGGAATCTAGTTAACATTTGACATTACTAGAGCTAAAAGATGTTCAGCTAAGGCCAGGTGTGGTGGCTCACGCCTGTAATCCCAACACTTTGGGAGGCCTAGGCGGACGGTCAGAAGGTCAGGAGTTCAAGACCAGCCTGGCCAAGATGATGAAACTCAGTCTCTACTAAAAATACAAAAATTAGCCAGGCGTGGTGGCAGGTGCCTGTGATCCCAGCTACTTGGGAGGCTGAGGCAGGAGAATTGCTTGCACCCAGGAGGCAGAGGTTGCAGTGAACCAAGATCATGCCACTGCACTCCAGCCTGGGCGACAGAGTGAGACTCTGTCTCAAAAAAAAAAAAAAAAGATGTTCAGCTAATAAGATACCTGCATCACATATTAACAGGCACAATATGAATGTAAAGGTTTGGGAATTTGGTAAAAGGAGGTTACAGAATTGCATATTAGGAACAGAATTATTGCTCTGTGCTAGATCAATACATCATTTCACTTCCCTTTGTCTTTCAGAGTCCAAAAGTGATCTGAATGTAGGAAAGTTAAGCCATTGAAAATCTGGGCGGGGCGCAGTGGCTCACACCTGTAGTCCCAGCACTTAGGGAGGTTAAGGCAGGTAGATAACGAGGTCAGGAGTTCGAGACCAGCCTAGCCAACATGGTGAAACCCTGTCTCTATTAAAAATACAAAAATTAGCTGGGCATGGTGGCGCATGTTTGTAATCCTAGCTACTCAGGAGCCCAAGGCAGGAGAACTGCTTGAACAGGAGGTGGAGGTTGCAGGTTGCAGTGAGCTGAGATCAGCCACTGCACTCCAGCCTGGGGGACAGACCAAAACTCTGTCTCAGAAAAAAAAAAAGTCTGGTTACAGATCTCATTCTGCCTTTTGGTCTGGGAGCAAGAAAATGTGTGGAGAATGCTTTGGAGGTAGAGCGGGCTAATTTGACCAATCACTAGACAAATAAAACGGAGTTTTTGAGGGAATAATGAGGTTTTGGGATCAGGTCAATAAAAGCAAGGCAACATAGGACAGCAGGACAAGCATATCCAAGTGCAAATCCTGCCCAGTCACTCCCTTTGTGACCCCTAGCAAGTTACTAAACATCTGCAAACCTTCATTTTTTCATCTATAAAAAGCAGAGAAAGAACTACCTTATAGGGAGTTAAAATAATTGAAGATGTTAATGTATGCCAAGGGTATCTGACACACGGGTAGTACTCAGTAAATGTTTACTCCTTTGTCTTCCTCTACAAAAATAGATATTAGGATCCTTGCTTCCCAATTTTGAAAGCAACTATTTAATTTAGCCTGTAAAGTCTTATATTAATACTGAAAAAAATCAGTGCCTATTACACATTGCATTTTCAAAATGTTAACTGTTTAACTTTGCCATGCTCACTAATGTTTATCTTGGCATGAAGTCAATATTTACATAAATATTGAATAGTAGATGTAGTGATTGACTTACTATAGCTTGATTCAATTTAACAAACTTTCAGTTACTGTTACTATAGCCAGCTCCAGAGAAATTATTAAATGATCAAGACACAGAAACTAATAGGGTATGCAAGGAAAGACCTGTGCTGTTAGTAACCCAACCTCTCTCCAAACACAAGAAGCTATGGCTTGAGTTTAGATTTCATAGCCAGTTGTATTGTTTTAGTGATTATTTCTTACATATCCAGAAATAGTTTGATTAGTTTGAATTGACTTTTGTAATAGAAAGAATAAATCACTTTCAGTTGATGTTGTGAAGCTATTAACAGGCACCTAGTTATTGCAAAAAAATGGAAAGAGGTAAGATCTGTTTTTCTTAGATACACATATTTTAATCTAGATTTTCCCTCTGTATGTCCCTACACCACATCCACATTTTGAAGAGGAAGAAAAAAACGTGCTTTCTACATGACCACAAGATCAACCACTACTGCCTGCTAGACAGAAAAAGGGTGGCATTAAGTGTGCAGCCATCTGCTTGTCACTGGCTCCTGGTGAGGCAAGAATAGCTAATTAGCACCCTCACCCCACCCCACTCTCATCTCCTTGCCCCACCATCTGGCTGGTTTCCCCTTGCCACCAACGCCAGCTTCTTCCTGCACCCTCTGGCTTGAGAAGGCCGGAGACATTTGCCTTCTTAGGAGGCAGCAAAAACAGCCTTCAGCAGCACCTTAAGCTATGAATTTCTGAAACTGAAAGGAGATTACACGAATTACCTCCTCTCTCCACCAGCAATGCTCTCTCCTTCACTGATCCCTGTTATCTTACCTGAAACAACTTCTCTATCCAAAAAAATAGGTCTGGAATCCAGTCTATTTTGTAATTGACAGTTGTCTAATGATCAAAAGGTACCTAATTCCTGCACTGAGTCTCTCTCATCAATTTTATTTAAGGATTTTGGGGCAGAAATGGGATGCAGAATTATTCAGTAAATGTAGTGTATTTCACCATAAAGCCACAGGAAATGGTGAGGGGGATATTTAATTGGAAACAGTGACAGCTCAAATCTCTTACTCATTAAAGACATGTAGAATAAATAGGACATCAGCAAAGCAAACTAAAGTTTTGAGATTTCAGAGAATAAACAGTGAACTTTCTAATGAGTAAATAAATATAGAGTAGCTATCACCAGACAAGAAATATGATTCTTCTATTTGCCTGAGAAATAATGCCATCTGGATAAACTGATGTTTGTTTCACTAAAAAAAATTTTTTTTGCTAACCTAGGATTCAGTTAAACACACACACAGACACACACACACACATTTTTCCTATATTTCTTTCTTGTTCTGACTTCTTTCTTCTCTTTTTCTGTCTTGTAGTAATACAAGCCATACACTTTAAAAAAGCTTAACGGTGCCAGCTTAAAAGAGGAAAGACAATAGGAAAATAGAAAATAAATTTTGAAAATTTCAAAACTGTAAATGTTAGCTTGGAATATGAATCCGATTAGAATCTTGGAGATAAGCTGTAGCTAAGCTTACTATGAAAAGACTTGCCCCGTGGTTATATTTCAAAAGCAACAATGTAAACTTGGAAAAGAAAACAAACTATAAAAAACTATGGGGTTGCACATTGACCACTGTTCCTTGCTCCTAGGCAAAAAAAAAAAAAAAAACTATGGGGTTTTAATGTCAGAATTTTTACCTCACTAAAATAACTTGGTAGAAGAAATTGTCCAAGTGTATCTTTTGTATTTTAATAACAGAAGGAAAGGGAGGCCAACCAACTCCAGTTTAGAATATTTTTCTAAGTTACATGAGATAAAGCTGTGACCCAGATCTGAACAAAACACCAGATGCTTCCTACCTAGAGGAGACATTTGCAATTTTTTTGGCTGCTCACCCTCTGAACTGTCTTCCCATATTTAAGGAATTCCTCACCATTTGAGTCTCAGTAAGAAACAGGGTCCCCCTCCCACTCTAGATTCTAACAACCATCTACGGTATCAGCCACCTATTTCTTTTGCAGGCCTAGGTTTGGCCAATCAGGTGTACTAACTCTAGATTCTTTTTTTTTTTTTTTCTTTTTATTGAGACATGATCTTCCTCTGTTGCCCCAGCAGGACAGTGCAGTGGCACGATCTTGGCTTACTGCAACCTCCACACCATCAGGACCAGCTATTTTTTCGTATTTTTTTTGCAGAGACAAGCGTCTCATCATGTTACCCAGACTGGCCTCGAACTGCTGAGCTCAAGCGATCCAGCCGCCTTGGCCTCCCAGTGCTGGGATTACAGGTGTAAGCTACCACTTCTGGCTCCAGATTTTGACTCTGGAGCCAGTCACTCTAAGCAGTGGAAGAGAGGTACATCCATTCTGGCAGCCACATTCAGTTTCAAAAGGCAGTTGGGAGTGGGGGCGGTGGCTTATACCTGCAATCTGAGCCTTTTGGGAGGCCGAGATAGGTGGATCACTTGAGGTCAGGAGTTCGAGACCAGCCTGACCAACATGGTGAAACCCTGTCTCTACTAAAAATATAAAAATTAGCCGGGTGTGGTGGTGCGCACCTGTAATCCCAGCTACTCGGGAGGCTGAGCCAGGAGAATTGCTTGAACCTGGGAGGCAGAAGTTGCAGTAGGCAAAGATCACAACACTGTACTCCAGCCTGGATGACAGAGCAAGACTCTGTCTCTGGAAAACATAAAAAAAAAAAAGGCAGCGGGGACGACAGCACTATCGTATGTGCTGATGAGGGTGGCAGCTGGAGAATCTCCTTCTCCTTGGCAGCAGCAATGACCTGCTTAGACACATTCTTAGACCCCAGTGTGTAGCCTCCTTTGACCTTGGACTTTTTCCCTCCTATGATTCTGTGAGCTACCCAAAATGTTTTCAGTACTGTCCTTTTCTACTTATGCCAGAATCAGCGTCTGTTACTGATTCTGAAGAACCCTAAGGGACACAGAGTCTCTGGAATAGTGACTTAGAATTAAAAAGAGAGGAACCAGGGCATGAAGTATAGTTTCTTATAAGCTGTATACTACTCACAAAAGATATCTAGTTGAAGATAAGATCATTAATGTATGTGTGTATTTTCCCTTAATGTAAGTCAGGGAGGTGTATCCAGGAGGACCATGGGGGAGCAAGGAGGCTACAGAGGACAGGTGGGATGGCAGCAGGAAAAAGGGGCCACATGGGAGAGGTGACTTTCACTGACAGTTGGGAAATAGTGAAGGGAAACCTCATCCTTTTATTGAGGTCTAGGCCCCAAAACTCTTGAAAAATGCAGGCCTTGTATCTGAAGGCCTCTGGCCCATGTGCCTGCTGCCGTTTCCTCTGCCCTTGAGATCTCCAGAAGAGAAGGGAGCTCCAGCTATGCCTTCTTTGGGCTTGGAGAGGAGCAGAGCAGGATGGAGCCTGCAGGTCATGCCAGGAGTCACCACGAGGCTGTGGCTGTCAGCTCAGGGTACCAAGCTCAGGCAGCACGGGTTGTAAGATTATTACAATGGTATGCTCTCGGCTCACCTGAGGTGGAAAGCCATGTGCAGAGAATGATGATATTAAACAACCTCTTTTGCAAACAAAACTATTTTAGTCTAAGCCTAATTATAGTGCTCCCTTTGGCTGTACATATACTAAATTTGGAATGATACAGAGAAGATTAGCATGATCCCTGTGCAAGTATAATGCAAATGTGTGAAGCTTCCATTTAAAAAAAAAAAAAGGAGGCTGGGTGTGGTAGCTCACGCCTGTAATCACAGCTCTTTGGACAGCTGAGGCACAGGAATCACGAAGTCAAGAGATTGAGACTATCCTGGCCAACATGGTGAAACCCCATCTCTACCAAAAATACAAAAATTAGCTGGGCGCGGTGGCACGCACCTGTAGTCTCAGCTACTTGGGAGGCTGAGACAGGAGAATTGCTTGAACCCGGGAGGCAGAGGTTGCAGTGAGCCAAGATGGTGCCACTGCACTCCAGCCTGGTGACAGAGCAAGATTCCATCTCAAAAAAAAAAAAAAGAAAGAAAGAGGGCTGGGCGTGGTGGCTCACTCCTGTAATCCAAGCACTTTGGAGGCCAAGGCTGGCGGATCACCTGAGGTCGGGAGTTCAAGACCAGCCTGACCAACATGGTGAGACCCCCGTCTTTAAAAAAAAAAAAAAATTAGGCCGGGCGCGGTGGCTCACGCCTGTAATCCCAGCACTTTGGGAGGCCGAGTTGGGTGGATCACAAGGTCAAGAGATCGAGACCATCCTGGTCAACATGGTGAAACCCCGTCTCTACTAAAAATACAAAAATTAGCTGGGCATGGTGGCACGTGCCTGTAGTCCCAGCTACTCGGGAGGCTGAGGCAGGAGAATTGCTTGAACCCAGGAGGCGGAGGTTGCGGTGAGCCGAGATCGCGCCATTGCACTCCA
>PVKV010041687.1:0-11274 GCA_004027835.1 Alouatta palliata | reverse complement strand
CTCCCTGTGTCCATGTGTTCTCATTGTTCAACACCCGTCTATGAGTGAGAATATGCGGTGTTTGGTTTTCTGTTCCTGTGTCAGTTTGCTGAGAATGATGGCTTCCAGGTTCATCCATGTCCCTACAAAGGATGCAAACTCATCGTTTTTGATGGCTGCATAATATTCCATGGTGTAAATGTGCCACATTTTCGCTGTCTAGTCTATCATCGATGGGCATTTGGGTTGGTTCCAGGTCTTTGCTATTGTAAACTGTGCTGCAATGAACATTCGTGTGCATGTGAAATAAATATTACCAGTGTTTCACAATCATAATCAATATCATCCCACTTATTCTATTCTTATTTGTTTAAAAGAAATTATGACCAGATACTACCTTGAATATCCAAGATGAGATCGCAGGAACTTAAGGTTATATTTCTTGAGAAACTTGCGGAGGTAGATTATAGAATACGCTGTCACTTCCTGTCCGTATTTCATCAAGACATGCCTTTGTGAGGGCACTTTGGCTCAATTTCCAACTGCTAGCATATGCATCTATTTTGCTGAGGGATTTTTGTGTTAGCTGAACCTGTTGAGCCTGTGTGCCAAGAGGCTAGAAATACTGGTAATCCAATACCTCTAACTGGAGTATATGTGCTCCCTCTTGGGAGCAATACTTATGGATGGCTAATTAGAAATGAGGCATGTATATTCCAGTTTCTTGCCCCTGAGTTGAAAAAACTCTGATGAACATGTCCCTGAAAATGATTCAAGTAATTATCTACAATTGTTTCATGATCAACAGCAAAGCTTATGTTTGTTTTGTTCACTGGTATAACCCGAGTACCTAGAACAGTGCCTAACACATAATAATCACTCAAATCATTTAAGTCCTGGCATAGAGTAGAAGGTAATATGTGACCTAGTAAGTAAATAAACTTTCTACAAATAGAAACATAAACCACAAGACAGGGGAAAGATCTAATGATGTGTGTCTGCGAATTGTGTTTATATTACTTTTGTGTTTCTTTGTTGTTGTTTGGTAGGGGAGGTGGGAAGGTCATGCATGACACCAGCATCAGTCTATCAATGAATTAACAGTAACTTTATCAGCCAATTCCCTAGTGAAGAAAATATACGTGGAGGCAGTAGTCACTGGAGATAACATAATCAAACTTACAAATAGTTAATAGTTGTAATTAAATGAATCTTTCTATTGATTCTTGCTTATCTTAGATTTATTGAACAGTGAAACAACAATATTGAATATTTGACCATTAGTCTTAGATACTTGGTTTCACAAAGGCAAAGGGATAGAACTAAATGATTTATGGAGGTGTCTTATAGCTCTTTGAATAAAAGTTTAGCCTAATTCCAATTAAATTAAATGCTAAGTTCTCATTTAAAATAAAGTTGGTTTATCAGCTACCTATATTTTCTCTTTTAGCTTCTTTCTATAACTCTAAAAACATGGGGAATAACAAAAACAAACAAAAATATCCACAAAGACCTGATATCCATAAAGCAGGATAACAGAAAACCTAATTCCAGTATTTTGAAACACTTTTACAAACAGGCAGATGAAACCGATTTGAGAAAAATATAATATAAGCTCTTTCACGGTATCCACCTCATAAAACAGAATTATTAATAAAATGTAGAAAGAGATTTTATACCCCCCTCCCCCACCTCTTCCCCTGACTCTATGTCCCGGTGTCTGTAAACAAACATAAACAGACAAGAACAGAAAACTGGGCAGCCTTGTCTCCACTGTGCATGTGATATTTTTGGAAATGTCTAGGTCCAGTGTTATTTTCTTCTTACTGCTTTTGTAAACTTAGAGCAATTGTTTCAGGAAGACAGGTAGCAAATAATTATCTTACTTTAAGTATGTGAAGAGACAGAGAGAAAACTAGCAGTGCTGTCTGTTGGATAAAAATAGTTCAATGTGCCTAAGAACACGTTGTCAAATCTTGATGAAATTTGCCTCCTCAATTTCACAATCTTTTCTACTCCACTAATTTTTCCCCTAGATACAAGTATTTGATCTCTGCAGTAATTTCATAACATTCCCCACCTCCTTCCTTTTCTTAAGGTTTTTCCCTCAAAGACCTTTCAAAATGCAAATATTAACAAGTAACTCCTTTATTAAAACTATTTGGACCAGGAATGGA
The DNA here is from genome assembly GCA_004027835.1 of Alouatta palliata. NCBI lineage: Eukaryota > Metazoa > Chordata > Mammalia > Primates > Atelidae > Alouatta > Alouatta palliata. The sequence goes on along the minus strand of PVKV010041687.1, from coordinate 9,118 downwards.
GGCGGATGAAACACCTGAGGTAGGGAGTTCAAGACCAGCCTGACCAACATGGAGAAACCCCATTTCTATTAAAAATACAAAATTAGCCAGGTGTGGTGGCACATGCCTGTAATCCCAGCTATTTGGGAGGTTGAGGCAAGCGAATCACTTGAACCTGGGAGGTGGAGGTTGCGTTGAGCCAAGACTGTACCACTGCACTCCAGCCTAGGCAACAAGAGCAAAACTCCATCTCAAAAAAAATTACAAGAAAAAATATTCAATGGTTTTTTAATGATCTTAGAAAGAATAAATAAAGCTGCTAGAAGAGAGGACTTAAATTGTTTTCAACACATAGAAAGGACAAATGCTTAAAGTGATGAGTACCTCAAATTCCTCACTTGATCATTACACATTCTATGCAGGCAACAAAATAGCACATATATCCTAAAATATTTAAAATATTATATCAACAAAAATCAACGAATAATTAAATGAACTTAACTTAGCCTATGAAGACCTGTAGGCCATGAACTTAAGTTTGTGCTGAGAGTCACCTCATTCTCCTTTCCTCTCCTCTGTGCACTTTAAATGCACTGGTATTCTTCTAGTTCTCTAAACATGACAGCCTCTTTTCTGTCCTATGTCACTTCACATTCATTATTTCTTCTGGGAATTCTCTCCCTCGTATTTCTTTTAATTTAGATCACTCACTATTCCTTGATGTTTTAAGTCAAAGATTAATTCCTTGGGGAAGTCTTTCTTGATCAGCAAAACACAATAGTCCTTTCCATTCTCTTACTGTTAAAGCTGTTGTCACATTTTCAACTACGTATTGTTTTCCTATTGCATTCTCTGTGTTCCCTTGAACACATACTCCAAGAGAATAGTAACTGTATTGTTTTATTCACCATTTATTCCTCACCAATTAACACAGTGTCCAACACTGGATGGATATTCAATACATATATGTTGAATGAATAAATGGAGTTTGTAGGTTATAAGAGAAGATAAAGTTTAGTAGAGTAAATCCGTATTAGGTAAAGCCCTGCTAAGAAAATTAGAACTGATTAGAAATTATAATCAACCTGCAATTACACATAAATCAGAAAAAGATAATTGTCAGCTCAGAACCGCATGTCATGTGGGGACAATGGAAGCCCAAACAACATATCAAAGGCTTCTGATTACATATAACTTATTCAAAGGCAAGTTAATATTCAACATGCATAGCCCATCGAAAGGTAGTACAGAATACTATCTTGGAAAATCAGAATTTGAGTTCAGCATTAATAATTACCAATTGCAGGAACAAGTATAAACTTAAAATATAAGTGAATACTTAGTAAGTTTCAATAGAATAAAATTTTTAAAAATCTCTGTTAAATATGAGCAGAAAGCCTTTTGTGTAGAATCAACTCAGTTTAAAAGATGAAAGAGATGAAAAGATGAGACAGGATGATAAGCATGATGAATAAGCAAAGGAATATTACAAAGAAAATAAACACGTAAGAGCACATACGATGGGAATATAGTTAAATACACTGTAATGAAATGCTAATACAAAGTGAGAGAATTAATACAAAGTAAGGAAAAAGACTGATGACCATCAACAATCCACACTGTTTTGAGTGGAAAAATAAAGCAAATTAGGAAAAATATACTTATTATTAGGCACAGAATTATCATTCTACAAAAGTGATATCATTAACCTAGAGATTTATGTCAAAACTGTGAATGATCTGAGATTTTGTTGAGCATACCACAGTTTCATAAATTCTGGAAAAACACAGGAGACTCCTGGGTCAAAAATAGAGAACTTATTATTTATGGAGCAACATGCAGCATGAGCTCTATGTTTGCATCTGTTCCTCCTACCCCCGAAATCCCACAAGTGTGACGTGAGTGGCCAAGATGGATAAGGTACACAAAGTGGGTTGTGCCACCATTGAGGAAGCCAAAGCTTAGGAAACTACAGTCTTTTAAAGGAGGCTTTAAGGAAGAGCTTTTAAGGACGCTAGAAGCAAACCTTCTCAATCATTGCTCCAGAAAGAGTCAATATCTATTATTCTGGAAAGCCAATGAATCTGCCTTATGCTCTTGAGGGAGGCACTATTTCGGTATCAAAAGGCTGTCAGCTACACAATTTTTTTTTAAAGAAAAGACTGTTAAAAATAATCTGTAACTGATCTGCTCCAAAGATGTCCAGCAACCCAAAGTTGCTGTGGAGAATTGGCTGGTAATCAATGCCCCCCACCTAAAACACCACATAAACATTATAAATTTTTCTAGAATAAGAAATAATTAAAAACAGAAATATGTATCTTGGTCATAAGTTGGAGGGCTCAATATTATCAAACACATAATTATTATATGTGTGCCTGTGTGTGGCTGTACACAACATCTATCCATCCATCTAGCATCTATCTATCTCTATAATCTATATATATAAAGATAGATAGCTCTAGTTTAAACCAAATGAACGTAAACAATTATTTAATCATGAATTAAGAATATCTTCTAATTCTTCCTGCGGACTTTTGTATTTAAAAAAATAGACTCACAGATTTAAGACCTTTGAATTTCAAAAAATAGGTAAAAAAATAATTTAAGAAATAATTTTATACTACAGTATAAAGTGTTAATGTCCTTAATAGCTCATGTATTATTGTAAAGCAATTAGAAAAATTAATCTCTTAAATCCCTAATATTAAGAAAATCAGTAAACATAAAATTTTTAATTAATGAAAAAGATTATAAATAATGGATTAAAAATAAAGAAATACTACTAAATATATTTAGCAGAAAGACATAAATAAATTTATATACTTCTTAGGCAAAGATTTAAAAACCCAACAAAACTAGTATTAAGGAAAGCACATGTAAATATTTTGTGTTCAGAACAAGCATCAATTAATCAAAACTTTAGGGAGGAAATATTAAATTATATATGTATCTGTTATACGCAGCTGTGTAATATATTCCATCATTCAGGAATATCTTGACTAGGCAGCTCTGGTTCATGATCTTATATAAAATTATAATTATATATCAGCCAGAACTAAAGTAATCTGATTGTTTGGGGCTGCAGGATCCACTTCCTACATAGCTTATTCACAAGGATGGTTAATTAGTGGTAGAAAGTTGATTTGTATCCATTGGGCCACTCAACGTGGCTGTTTAGATGTTCTTGTTACATGCCAACTTCCTTTTCTCAGTCTGAGCCAGCAAGAGACCAACACAGACATTCCAATGTCATTTGTGACCTAGCCATGAAAGTTACATACCATCATCTTGGCGATATTGTCATGATCGCACAGGTAGCCCAATTTAGTACTGGAGAGTACTACACAAGAGCATGAACACCACAAGGTGAGGATTACTGTTGGCCATCTTGGAAGGGGACCATCACAGTCTCCCTCTGACCTCCAATTATTCACATCACTCCAAAATGTAAATTATACTATACTTTCTCTCCAAGGCCTACAGATATCTCAAGAAACTACAGAATAAGCATGCAATAAGCCCAAGATTTCCTCATCTAAGTCAGATTCAAGTGTGGATGGAACCTGTTGGGTGTAGTTCTTCAATTATAAATCTTGATCTAAACATCTGTAAGATAAACATATTTGCCTCTCATAAATCTGGTATACAATGTTAATATAGGAATATTATGAGTATTATAACCACTGCTGTTCAGAATGGTGGGGGCAGGTATGGAGGCAGTTAGGAATCAGTAATTCACAATATTTCTGAAAACCAACAGGGAAGATGTAGGCCGCTCCAGCTGAGTCTGGAAAGTTACCTCTTTTTAGACCCTTAGTCTTACATTTTGAGTGTGTTTACTTTTTCTATAAATGGTAGCCTCTGTTTACAGTAGAAGGATTTTGTCAGCCTCAACTCTTATGTATGGAAGTTCAGGAGTTCAGAAGTTTCTTTATTTTTGACTGTGTCTAGACTTTTCATTTCAAACTATTGGTATGTCTGATAGCACAATTCTCTTAAAACCCTTGGGTTTTCTATGATTTGCAGTCACTGCACTGGAAAATAAAAACCACATTAACTTATCTATTTAAAATAAGCCTTTGTTCTCTTACAAGGACCTATTACTTGACTCAACAATTCTTTGAAACATTGTAAGGTTTTAAGAAAGAATTTTTCTATCACTCTCGTGTGTTTATTTTAGCCTCTGTTTTCCTGAGAGGTCTTTGGATTTGATCTTCCCCACAAGACCATTTCTTAATTTATCATCATTTGCCATCTGAAGAGGCTACAGAAAAATCTTGTATTTTTTACATTTAACAGTTGTTTCTTAGCTTCTCTTTCTCCTCATGTACATTGTATTCTATACCAGTAGCAAGTAGCCAGGGAGTGCATTCAACATTTTGCCAAGAAATCTCCTTAGGTTAATCATTCATTTTTATCATGTGTTTTCTACCTTCCATACTATGGTAAATACCAGTGCTGCTAAATACAATTACATCATAAGAATTTCACATGCTTAAGCTCCTGATATTAGCATTTTCTTTTTAAAAAATGTTTAACTTTTATTTTAGATACAGGGATTATATGTACATGGTTGTTACATTGGAATATTGCACGATGCTGAGGTTAAGGTACAGATCCCATTACTCATAACACCTGATAGGTAAATTTTCAATTCATGTTTCCTACCCAGTAGTCCACCGTGTCTATTGTTCCCATATTTATGTCCATGTGTGCTCAGTGTTTGGCTCTCACTTACAAACAAGAACATATGATATTTGGCTTTCTGTTCCTGCATGAATTTGCTTAGGATTACGGCCTCCAGCTCCACCCATGTTGCTGCAAAGGAGATGATTTCATTCCTTTTTTTATAGATGCATAGTATTTCGTGGTGCATATATACCACATTTTCGTTATCCAATCTACTGTTGATAGGCACCTGGGTTGATTCAATTTCTGTTATTGTGAAGAGTGCAGTGGTGAACACATGAATATGTATCGCTTTTTGGTACAATGATTTGTTTTCTTTTGTGTATATATCCAGCAATGGGATTCCTGGGTAGAATGGTAACCTTGTTTTATGTTCTTTGAGAAATCTCCAGACTTCTTTCCACTCTGGCTGAAGTAATTTATATTCCTACCAACATTCCCTTTCCTCCTCAGCCTCACGAGCATCTGTTGTTTTTGACTAAACCACTAGCTTTTTTTTTTTTTTTTTTTTTTTTACTTTCTTTAAGTGCTCACTGACAGCCTCCTTAAGGAAAAGGTAACTTCCACGACAGTCTCTCCATGTTTTCTCAGAACTTTACTAAAACCCTCTTCATGCCTTTCCAGCTTAACTCAATGCCTAGCCCCTCTATGTTTATAGCCACTCCAAGTTTACAGGTTTTGTTATGGCAGCCTCCTACCTACTGATATCCAAATTGGTATCAGATATCTATTGCTGTGTACCAAACTGCAACATCATAAAGTTGTTTAAAACAATAATAATTCACTTATTATCTCTCACAGTTTCTGTGGGTCACAAATTCTAGAGTTGCTTGGCTGGCAGTCTGAACTCCAGGTTACTCATGTTGTCTTCAAACAATGACCAGGGCTAAAGTCATCTGAAAGCTTGCCTGGTGCTGGTGAATCTATTTCCATGGTGGCTTACTTGCATGGCCCAGGTGGGTGTTGATAAGTTGGTTACTTTCCATGTGGATCTCTTCAAAGGAATGCTTAAATATTGACACTGTATAGCAGATGGATATCCCCACAGCAAAGGAACTAAGACACTAAGGTAGAAGATATAATACCTTTTATGATCTATCTGCTGAGTTCAAAACTTTCACTGTGACATGGATTACTGGTGACACAGTTCACTCTAGTAAACATGGGAGATGAACTATACAAAGGCATAAATACTAGAAAGCAGTGTTCATTGGAAGTAATATTTATGGCTGCCTAAAATAATATATCAGAAACTCTTTTCAAGAAAACCAAGGAAATAACATTCAGGACATAGACGTGGACAATGACGTTATGACTAAAACACCAAAAGCAATGGCAACAAAAGCCAAAAATAGACAAATGAGACCTAATTAAACTAAACAGCTTCTGCACAGCAAAAGAAACTATCATCAGAGTGAACATGCAACCTAAAGAGTGGGAGAAATTTTTGCAATCTATCAATTTGACAAAAAGCTAATATCCAAATCTGAAAGAACTTAAACACATTTGCAAAAAGAAAACAAACAACCCCATTAAAAAGTGGGTGAAGGATATTAACAGACACTTTTCAAAAGAAGACATTTATATGGCCAACAAACATATGAAAAAAAGCTCATCATCACTGGTCATTAGAGAAATGCAAATCAAAACCACAGTGAGATACCATCATACACCAGTTAGAATGTCGAAAATTTAAAAGTCAGGAAACAACAGATGCTGGAGAGGATGTGGGAAAATAGGAACACTTTTACACTGTTGATGGGAGTGTAAATTAGTTCAACCATTAAGGAAGACAGTGTGGCAATTCCTCAAGGATCTAGAACTAGAAGTATCATTTGATCCAGTAATCCCATTATTGGGTATATACCCAAAGGATTATAAATCATTCTACTATAAAGACACATGCACATATATGTTTGTTGCAGCACTGTTCATAATAGCAAAGACTTGGAACCAACCCAAATGCCCATCAGTGATAGACTGGATAAAGAGAATGTGGTATATATACATCGTGGAATATTATGCAGCCATAAAAAAGGAGTTTATGTCCTTTGCAGGGACATGGATGAAGCTGGAAACCATCCTTCTCAGCAAACTAACACAGGAACAGAAAATGAAACACCACATAGTACCACTCATAAGTGGGAGTTGAACGATGAGAATATATGGACACAGAGAGGAAAACATCACACACTAGGGCCTGTTGGGAGGTGGAGGGCTAGGGGAGAGAATAGCACTGGGATAAATACCTAATGTAGATGACGAGTTGATGGGTGCAGCAAAATGCCATGGCATGTGTATACCTATGTAGCAAACTTGCACATTCTGCACATGTATCCCAAAATTAAAGTATATTTTTTTAAAAAGTGAAAAAAAACTCTTAAAGACATGATATATCTCATGTATATTTCTAGATTTACAAGAGATCTATAGAAATGATAATTCCTATTTTTTCAAAATTTTCTCTTCTAAATTCATCTCTCTTTTATTCTCAACTAAACTCATAAAATCAAAAATAAATGTTTTCACCATAAAACAGACTATATATCTTATTTGTTGTGACTTTATATACTCTTTATTTCTCTTACATCCATTTTTTTCTGAATTTATATATTTTTTATTTTGGTACGTATAATACTGTCTATCTTTTAAACAATACATTATTTGGTGTCCTATGTCACCTCAAACTATTGGATTGTCACCTTTTTAACCCAGAACCTTACAAAATTCTAACAGTTGCTTATTATAGAGTTCCACTTGTGCTTAGTATTGATGTTGGTAAATATTTTTATAAAATTAAATTCTTAAATTTTATTGAGACAAAAATATTTCTTCTTCATTGTATTAGATTTCAAATCAGTTTTCAAAAGTAGTCAGGATTTAAACTTATTAAACAATAAAAAATAGAATCATTCCAAACAAATGAGATGATAGTTTGCCTTTATGATTTTTGCTAAATTGTCCCTTTCAAAAAGCTCTCATTTTTCCTTGCCTAATAAGAAACAAAATTAAACAACTGCAAAAATAGACACCATAAGAGAGAGCAGGGAGGACGTTGTAAATTGTCTTGTCTCTGTTTAAACACCCTTACATCTTTTATAATTCAGGCAGATCATCATTATGGTTAAGAATATAGGCACCTGCGTCTTAGGTTAGAACCTCAATTCAAATTTTTACTAAATGTGGGATCTAAGGCAAGGGATTGAATGCCTTGTTTTCCTCATTTTCAAAGGGAATAATATTATTACCAATTTTGTAGAGCTGTCAACGGCATTAAATAGTACAACATACATAAAATGCTTATAATAATACCTGGTTGCAAGCACTCAATAAGAGTTATTATTTTTAATGAAACAGCCATTTTTTCCTACAAAATGTATACAACTTGAAATACTGAGTCATTTTCATTAGGTGTACATTTTGCAACAAAAATAAATGCACCTCTCTGTGTAGTAATTACAACCTTTATTTAGTTCATGGTTTAGTTTCTGACATACCTTTCTGCTGAAGTGTATGAATCAAATTATTTTGTTTACATTTGATTCGGCCATAATAACAGAAAGATATTGGAATGTTTTCTTTTGTTCCTTTTCTTTCCTAAGTTTTCACCACCATTTGAAATAAGTAAATAAATGTACAGATTTTAAAATACATATATATATTTTTGTGTATATGTATACATATTATACACATACACACACACACACATATGTTCTCTAATGGTCAGAATGTAAGATGGTCCTTTTGACTGCATGTGCCTCTGACTTTTCTCAGCTGCAAGAGCAACGCTGTTTCCAAGTTCCCAACTCCCATGGTTTACCCAATATTTGATTTTTCATAACACTCTTCTTATATGTACTAAATCTCAGCTTTACAACTCTTACACGTACCAGGAGAGAACTTGTGGTCCCTGTCACTAAAGCACAGACTGATTTAACATGATGGTAGCAATTTGCTCCTCTGAGCCTCGATCAGGGAGTACTGAGTTTCTCAAATTGCCAACTGCTAGTAAAAAATTTCTTTTAGGAATTGTGTAAAACTAAAAAGCTTCTTCACAGCAAAGGAAAAAATCAACAGAGTGAAGAAACAACATACAGCATGGGAGACAGTATTTGAAAATCATATATCTGATAAGGAGATAATTTTCAAAATATGTAAGGAACTCAGCTCACTAGCAGGAAAGTAAATAACCTAATAAAAATGAATGGGCAAAGGATATGAATAAACATTTCTTTAAAAAAATGCACAACCGCATATTCTCACTCATAGACGGGTGTTGAACAATGAGAACACATGGACACAGGGAGGGGAGCATCTCACACTGGGGTCTGTCGGGGGGAAAAAGGGGAGGGACAGCAGGGGGTGGGGAGTTGGGGAGGGATAGCATGGGGAGAAATACCAGATATAGGTGATGGGGAGGAAGGCAGCAAATCACACTGCCATGTGT
>PVKV010041686.1:0-10000 GCA_004027835.1 Alouatta palliata | reverse complement strand
GAATGTATGCATGTATTCATACATCACCTCATCATGACTGGAATGGCTTGTTTAAAGACTATCAGGTTCTAAATACCTATCCAGGATAGAGTGAGCAAATCAGAACTTTAACTTAACACAGTTTGCCACATTAGAAACTAATTCCATTAATATGCTTCAAGACGTTTGTTGTTTGTTTTCCCCCAATCTGCAAGTATCAGAAAGCCCTAATGCAGGCTACCGCTAAGTTTTTCCTTATAATATTTATGGATGAATCGATGATTCCTGTTAAGTTGTATCACACCTGTGTGCCAAGGTTTGATTTTAGCCCAAGTTCAGTAAATTTATTTTGTCAAAACAATTGGTATCTTGAGCATTACTGAGCCAACAGGACATCAAAATAAAAAGTTGTCTAAAGTTAAAGGCACAGTACATTAACAAACAAATGATCCTCAGTCACAAAATTGTAAATGCAGTTTGGGATGGGGGTAGGCGGGAGGGGAGTTAATCCAAACTACAGCAATGAAGTCTTCAAACCACCTTCTGAACAGGGCTGCTGATTGTTCCTTTCATTTCTTCTTGTGACCTTGAGCTCCCTCAAAAAAAAAATTTCAGTGGAGAATCACAGCTGGTAATGTACTGCGAGTTCTTGAAGCTACACAAGGTATAGTCTGGCTAAGTTACATGTGGTTTCCATATTAGCTTGTTTGGCAGGGTGACCTACTGCAAAGCAGGCTCAGTTACCCCACCAGTCAACCCCCTGGGAGTTATAATTTCCTCCATATCCATCACTGTTGTAAAAGCTTCCATAGCCACCTAATGAGAGATTTAAAAGATAAGTTAATGAAGTTATCCATCATTGAATACAATCCTTCCCTTAAGTACTTTGCCATCAAGTTTCTATACTGCTGAACTTCCCCAATGGTTTAATCAGGCTTTGAAAAAGGTGACTAAAAGGAAAAAAGCCCTTCCCAAAGCTATGAAGTTATAGATTAACACTACCTCCACCGAATCCTCTGCTGCTGCCGTGGCCACCTCCGCCACTGCGGTTGCTGCTTGCGCGGCTGCTGCTGAAGCCGGAACTGCTGGCACCGCTACTTTGTCGGTAGTCTCTGGCACCAAACCCTCCACTAAATCTGCTACTATAGGAAAAAAATTGTGTTGGTTCACATGAAGATGAAATTCCACTAAAATAACCTAACTCTTATATACTTCCCAATGACCAATTTCTAATTTTTCCATTCAAACAATTCCCCATCCAGCCATATTTTCCCCAACAGATACAATCCCTTACCCAAAGGATCTAGGAAGCCTAAGATGATTAAGCTTTTTGAATACTGCAAAGTTAACACTGGATGTTATGCATGCAGAGGAAATGCTAGGAACTGTAAATGAACACCCATTCCCCTCATTATATGCCATCTGTATACCTCACCTCTTAGAACGTCCACGACTACTACCCTTGTAGTGGTGTTCATAAGCCATGTTTTCTAACCAAGACGGTACTTCTTGTTTAGCTTCAACAAGAAGATCCAACAAATCCTTAGTAATGTTTATGTTCCTTTCGTTAAAGAATGAGGTTGCCAGGCCTGAAAGAGTTCCCAAAAAAGCATATAAACAAAGGTCTTCCATAAAGTAACTTGCGACTGTTCTTATTTTCTCATGTAGAAATATTTTAAATATTACAATCTAATATTTAAACAAGCGATTTGATCAAAACCTAACCTTTTTGTCATATTCACTGTTACAAATATTATTTTAGATCCTAGTAAGCTCTGTGCTGCATGCATCACAATGAAAAACAATGAAAACATCAAGTAATCAAATACTTACCAAGGTTTCCTACACGTCCTGTACGACCAATGCGATGTACATATTCTTCAATATCACTTGGCAAGTCAAAATTGATAACATGTTTCACATTTGAAATGTCCAGTCCTCTTGCTGCTACCTGGAAAATAACTTTTATTAGATATGGCCCACTTAAAAGAAAACAAATACTTGAACATGCTCAACTTGAATAAAAGATGTTTATACATACTGCTGTAGCCACTAGAATTGGGCTTTTTCCTGAGCGGAACTGGTGAAGAGCTTCTTCCCTATCCCTCTGAGAACGGTCTCCATGGATACTTGTACATGCATATCCTTCATGGTATAAGAAATCCTCCAGAGAATCTGCACCCTTTTTGGTCTCCACAAACACTAAGGTCAGTGAATCCTTGCCTGTAGTTGAAAAATTACGAGTTTTTATCACTAATATGGCTTAGTTCTCTTTGCACTTACATATGCACAATTTTAATGTGTCAATTAAAATACATATATGTATCTTCTTAAAAACAGGCTCTTAACAGCATGTTTTAAATTGAGAAGGGTAAGTAATGAAGGTAATCCAAATATATTTAAGAGATGGGGGTCTCGCTCTATTGCCCAGGCTGGGCATTGGCTATTCACAGGTGACATGACACACTATAGCCTCAGGGTGCCAAGTAGCTGGGACTACAGGCATTACCACTGCACCCAGCCCAAATGAAAATTACTCATAATTTTAGCTGGGCGCAGTAGTTCGTGCCTATAGTCCCAGCCACTCTAGAGGCTTATGTCTATCAGGTGTCCACACTAAGTTTGGCATCAACATGGTAACCACCTCGGAGCAAGGAAGCATCAGGTTGCCTAAGGAGGGGTGAACTAGCCCAGGTCAGAAACAGAGCAGGTCAAACATTCCTGTGCTGATCAGTAATGGGATTGTGCCTGTGAATTAACTCCTGTGCCCCAGCCTGGGCAACACAGAGAAAAACTCTCATCTCTAGAAAAATAAAAAGCTCATCATTTTACCTGTTGCATTTAGGAGGTCAAGCAGAAATGACCGTTTGTCTGATTCTTCGACCCAAACTACTTTTTGTGTGATGTTTTCAGAGGTAGAGCCAACTCTTCCTACAGCCAAGAAGATATATTCATCTAAGAAATCACGAGCCAGCATCTGGAAGAAAAAAAATTTTTCATTAGCTGCTGAGATAAACAAATTTCTAAATAAATAAAATTTGCAACACCAAACAGTACCTGTATTTCCTTAGGAAAAGTAGCACTAAACATCATGGTGTGGCGGACACCCTTTGGAGGCATAGTATCTTGTTCAACTATTCTACGTATCTGAGGCTCAAACCCCATATCCAACATCCGATCAGCTTCATCTAACACCAAGTATCTGTCATGTCATGGGGGGAAAAAAAAAAACAAGCCTGAGTTTAGAATTTGAGGAGAAATCAAGAGATGATCTTAGTATGGCTGTTAGTATAACTGTAATTACCATTATATAAATTATTACAACTATATATTCATTAAGGTGGTTCCTCATACTGCATAATTTTAAACACACAACACAGGATTCTTGCCACTACATAAGTCATCCAAGATCACATAGCCAAATTAGCTCTTCCTAGATGACTGTCCCATGAGCTGGTCATTCTAAGCCTCCACCAAGTTGTTATATGAACAAGCTTTTTGTAAAAGTTACATGACTGAAATACATCACTTCTCAATCTTAAAATTGGTCAGGAATTCGAGACCAGTCTGACCAACACGGAGAAACTTCGTCTCTACTAAAAATACAAAAACTACCTGGGCACAGAGACACATGCCTGTAATCCCAGCTATTTGGGAGGCTGAGACAGGAGAATTGCTTAGACCCAGGAGGCAGAGGTTGCAGTGAGCAGAGATCATGCTATTGCACTCTGACCTGGGCAACAACAGTGAAACGGCATCTCAAAAAAAAAAAAAAAACACCATCTCAAAGAAACAAACAAAAAACATACTTGCAAAAGTCTAATCCAATCTTTCCTCTTTCCATCATATCCACCAGACGTCCTGGAGTGGCTACTAACAAGTGGCATCCACGTTCCAAGTCTCGAATCTGCTGACCAATATCGGCACCACCATAAACCACGCAAGGACGAACTCTAGATCGGTATGAAAACTATAAGCAAAAAAATGTTATGAACTTCAAAGTCAAAATTTTTACACTATCATTTTTACATGATCATAAAACATTTAGTTAGAGAAAAAGCTAGAAATCACTGAAACTCATACTTACTTTTCTGGCTTCCTCGTAGATCTGTACTGCCAACTCTCTCGTTGGTGCTAATACCAAGGAGATTGGGTATTGTTTGCGGCGCCCATATCTTCCATTTTCCTAAGAAATGAGTTAATTTTTAAGTTAACTCTACCTATGCTTTTGTAATTTACAGATTACACTTGAAAACTGTTTTTCATTAGACTGAAGTTCTACAATAATTTCCCATTTTATAAAGAAATGTCTACCTTCATGGCCCTCAAAGCCTCGCCTGGACCATCTGAATAAATCTGACTCAAGATGGGCAAGAGAAATGCTGCAGTTTTTCCAGACCCTGTTCAAAAACAAACAAACAAACAAACAAACCCTGCTCATTACTTTTGAACAGACATTAGTAGATGAGTGTCCCGTGTCCCCTGGCCCTTTTTTGAGATGGAGTCTCGCTCTATCGCCCAGGCTGGATGGAGTGCAGTGGTGGGATCTTATTACCTCACTACAACCTCTACCTCCCAGGTTCAAACGATTCTCCTGCCTCAGCCTCTCACCATCATGCCCGCTTAATTTTTGTATTTTCAGTAAAGACAGGGTTTCACCATGTTGGCCAAGCTGGTATTGAACTCCTGACCTTGTGATTCACCAACCTCAGCCTCCAAAGTGCTGGGATTACTAGCATGAGCCACTGTGCCCTGCCGATGACAGTGTTTAACTGCCTTATTACTAGTAATTAGTACTTTTGGTTTATGCTCAAATTAAGTTTTCCAAAAAGTGGCTTCTTTGGTCCATCTATAAGAGAAGTCAGCAAACTGAGACTATTTTCGTATATAAGGCTCTTATGGAATACAGCCATATCCAATAATTTACGTATCATCTATGGCTTCTTTCACACTCCAATAGCAGTGCTTAAGCAGCTGCAAAACCACATGGCCCATAAAAACCAAAATATTTTATTGTCTAGTCCTTTAGAGAACAAATACAGTAATGTTCACTCTTATCAGCTGAGCTTACCTGTTTGGGCACAAGCCATCAAGTCTCTTTTCTCTTTGATAATAGGAATAGCATGCTTTTGCACTGGAGTTGGGCGAGTATAACGAGTAAGCTCAATGTTTCCCATGATAATTTCTCCCATCTCAACATCACTGAACTGTTAAGAAATTCAATGGGGTTAGAAATCCTATCTAGAGCCATTTTCTGTTTTATGCTAATAATAGAAATAACCAACTAACAGCTAATTTGTAACTCAGTTTATGGTTGCTTTAAGTAAAATTGCCATATAATACTTTGAGAAAAACCAATCCCCAGGCTTAATGTACATTGGAGTAGACTGTGGGTTCTATGTTTGACCCCATTTTCTATTTCAGGTAATAAATTATTCATAATGGTGACACTGAACTCAACTTCTCCTTTTCCACAAACCTATGAAGCCTTTGGTCTACATATGACTTTATGAAGCCTATCTCACATTCTAATATACCATGAAAATATTTACATCTCCCTGTCTTAAAAAGTCTTAAAAAGTCAAGCAAAAATACTTACACTTTCAATATGTGGAGGACAGTTGTTGCCTGTTGCCTCAACTGGAATGTCATCATATTTCTCAAAATTAATCCCAGTGTTGCCTCCAGAAAAGAGTTCCCTCAAATCAAAAGATTGGTAAATTCATTTGTTATACTAGCTAATAAGGCTTCATCACAAGTAACATACATTTCAAAAACTTACTGTTCCAAGCGTTCACTTGGTGGGAGTGGTTTTGACCAATCATCTTCATCTGATTTGTCACACCAGCGACTGTTTCCACCACGTTCAAATTTGCCAAAGCCACTTCTGTCACCACGGCCGCCAATGCTGTCATAATCACTCCGTCCACGATCATCAAATCTGAACAGCACAAGTGATTAATCAGAATCGCATCATTTAACCATTATCAGATTTTTACCCCTACTCTGGAACTGTAGTATCTGGAGACTTAAGTTATGGCCAACTACAAAGATGTCAACAAGCCAATTCTGAGTTATTTGACAAATAAGGCTCTCTAACCAGTATCATTTACGTAACCTCATTTTCTAAAATTAGTAACCTTTATATTTCTATAAAGTTGTATAGCCTAAAAGGCCTCACAGATGCCACAATTAAGAATCAAGGTTTTTTTGGTTGAATTCCTTCACTTCGCAGGACGGTTTAAAAAAAAAAAAAAAGTATCAACGTTTTATCTGAAATTGGCACACAGCTCACAACCTTCATTTAAAGTGCTCATTGAAATATATTTAGTGGTGGGGAAAAAAAGAAAATCCACCAAATATCAATCGTCCTAGTTATACTAGGATTTCAATTAAAGGACAATTCACCTGTGTGACAGATTTTGGATAAAAGGTAGAAAATAATTCTTACTTGAACTAAGATGTTTTTAGAGTTTTATGCCTCTTTGCAAAAAATCAGGACACAGGACTAACCATAGCTATTAGGCACGAGGGGTCAATTCACCACACTTGTGTTATCAGAAATCCAAGGTGTTTAAAAATTGTTACAGACTCCACAAAAATCCCAACCAAATTAGGTCATTCACTAGATGTACTCTTTTAAGTAGATCATATAAAACTTGAGAAATAAAAAAATAATTGATTACACATTATGCCAATGACCATATTCCGATTTTCATCTAATTCTACGTAACAGGTTCAATGTAGCAAAAGCCTCTCACATCCAAATAGGTGGTCTGGATAAGAACTTATTAAACTGTTACTATACACACATATAAGGTAAGATAAGAAATCACTTACCTTCCCCTTGATCCACTTCCACGATCACTGAAGAAGCTAGACTTCCCTCTTGAATCACTGCGAGATCCAAAACTGCTATACGCATCCTTATCTTTGCTAGAACTCCACCCTGAACTGTCTTTATCGTAGAAACCTTCAATTAAAAAAGCACAAATCCATTTTATTATTAATGAGAAATAGAAACCCTGGTTAAGGTATTATCAACCTTTCTGAATTTGAAGGCCTCCACTATCTTATCTCTGTGGGCTTGAGGTTCAATCTCAAGGTATTCCTACCACGGCACTGTAAAAGAACCATGATTTAGAGCTCGTTTACACCAAGACAACGTTTTTAATTACTGTCCACTGGCCAGGCACGGTGGCTCACACCTGTTAATTCCAGCACTTTGGGAGGCCGAGGTGGGCGGATCACCCGAGGTCGGGAGTTTGAGACCCAGCCTGACCAACAAGGAGAAACCCTCTCTCTCCTAAAAACACAAAATTAGGCAGGCGTGGTGGTGCATGCCTGTAATCCCAGCTACTCGGGAGGCTGAGTCAGGAGAACTGCTTGAACCCGGGAGGCGGAGGTCATGGTGCACAGAGATTGCACCACTGCACTCCAGCCTGGGCAACAAGAGTGAAACTCCGTCTCAAAAAAAAAAAAGAAAAAGAAAATCCTGTACACTAAATCAAGCAATCTGACAGTCTTAGAATGTTTTTGAATGAGTACCACCTCTAAGTGGTCAATAGCTTTGCCTTTAACACATTATGATATTGTTATATGACCATCACGATTTAATTTCCACTCATTTTATAGGTGTGAATTAGTTTACAAGGTAACCATTACCACCCTTTCCATATTTCTTGGAGGTGGTATTCATTTAGAATATTCTTAGACTGTCAGATTACTTGACTTAATATAGTATTTTTTCGTTTCAATAGCATAAAGCATAAAAACACCACTGTCGAATGGTACTATTATTTTAGTGATCCATCTGTTATAAGCTTGATGACAATCAGGAATACCTGGGAAAAAGGAAAATCCTCATCACTATATATTCTCAGTATAAACAAGGTTCCTGGGTATAGCTAGAAATATCCAGGTAAGGGGATGACAAACATGTAAATTAGCCCAAAGACAGGTAAAGGGTTTAAAGACAAGTAGAGGGTTTAACTAGCTTCAGCAACACCTTATTAAATAGTCAAATAGTTTCTGAATTCAGTTACTTTCCTTCTGCCTTCTACCTCCTACCATTAGGCCAGTCAGGTGACCAACAGCCTTTGCTAGCCAAGAGTTGAGTGAGATTGCCAGATCTCTTCCAGTTCTAAAACCTCTGTGATGCTGCCATATACATGAGGGCCAATTCTGGTTAGTATACTAGAAATACTGAGAACATCCATGATGATAAAGACAAATTACACAGTAGCCTCCTCTAAAAAGAATATAATATCGGCCAGGAGTGGTGGCTCACGCCTGTAATTCCAATGCTTTGGGAGGCTTAGGCAGGCAGATCACTTGAGGTCAGGAGTTCGAGACCAGCCTGGCCAACATGGCAAAACCCCGTCACTACTAAAAATACAAAAATTAGCCAGGTGTGGTGGTGCATGCCTGTGATCCCAGCTACTCAGGAGGCTGAGGCAGGAGAATGGCTTGAACCCAGAAGGCAGAGGATGCAGTGAGCTGAGACCGCACCACTGTACTCTAGCCTGGGCAACAGACCAAGGTGCCATCTCAAAAAAAAAGAAAAGTTATCGTCTGGTAGAAATAATACAGATTTTATATCCATGCATCACCAGGTCAGTGAAGCTAATACAGACTACATATGGAGATGGAAGAACAACAGCAAACCATGTGCTCTCCCCTTTGGACTCTCCACACTTCCCATCTACCTTCTTTATCCAGTATCTTCCCTCCTCCTGATCTTTAGTATTCCTGACTTTCCCTTTTCCTCCAAATTTTAGATGGTCTATTTTACATAATATAAAGCATCCGAACAGTTGTTCCATAACATGAAACATATACTAGCTGTTATCTATCACTACATCACAACTGCAACAGGAAGACACCAGATATTTTAATACATTTTGGACAAAACCTTTCAAAAGCAGCAAGGCAAGGAGATGAAATCAGAGAATCACTCCCAACCAATGCTGACAGAAGCATAGGGGAAGGAAATGTTTAGACTTCCCCCAAATGCCTCATTCTCCTGCTTCAACTTCTAAATGAGGCAAAAAATAGACCTACGAAGTTACTTGTGAGGACTTACCTTTAGTAGCTTCTCGGTTCCTTAAATGAGGAGGAATATAGCGCCCTTCTAAAAAAAATTTATAAAATTAATTAAATGCCAAAAATCTTCCGTTTAAATTTCTGCTACTAAAAAATGGCCCTGGGAAATTAAAATCTCCAGCCTTCCAGTCTGCTTACCTGGAAATTGAGGGGCAGGGGAAGAATCTAATTTTAAATGGGTTAGTGCCTCATAAGGACAACTCTGAAAAGCGTTTAACAAAAAGCTGATTTGGAACCTAATAGTTGAAATCCACAAATTGAACACATTTAGCCACTAGTGGTCATTTAATGTGATTTTTTAAAAAAAAGTCCTGCTAGATTTAAGAGAACTGTCATTAAAAACTAAAAAGATCACTTACAACATTAAGTAACATTAAGTATTATTACCGTAACAACCTAAGACTACTCATGTAATTAAATCTCACAATCAGCCACCAAGAGTCTTTTGTTTCTATGCCAGTTAAGTTGCAAAACATACAATAAATACACAAGAAAAAGCTGCAAAGAGGAGTTAATTTGAAGGTATTGCAGGTTTTAATTTGGGGCTTGCTGAGTTTAAGGAAACTTGATAGTTGTTCCGTATGCAGGCAGATTATAGCCTAAACTATGGGAAAGCAGCGAAAGTAGGCTGGAAGTAGTGGCTCACACCTATAATCCCAGCACTTTGGGAGGCTGCGGATCACCTGAGGTCGGGAGTTCAAGACCAGCCTGACCAACACTGAGAAACCTCGTCTCTATTAAAAACACAAAATTAGCCAGGCATGGTGGCACATGCCTGTAATCCCAGCTACTCAGGATGCTGAGGCAGGAGAATCGCTTGAACCCGGGAGGCAAGGCTGTGGTTAGCCGAGATCACGCCATGGCACTCCAGCCTGGGCAACAAGAGCAAAACTCTGTCTCAAAAAAAAAAAAAAAA
>PVKV010041685.1:0-11271 GCA_004027835.1 Alouatta palliata | reverse complement strand
CAATTCTCCTGCCTCAGCCTCCCGAGTAGCTGGGACTACAGGCACGTGCCACCATGCCCAGCTAATTTTTGTATTTTTAGTAGAGACGGGGTTTCACCATGTTGACCAGGATGGTCTCGATCTCTTGACCTCGTGATCCACCCGCCTCGGCCTCCCAAAGTGCTGGGATTACAGGCGTGAGCCACCGCGCCCGGCCGGTAATTTCTTTTTTTTTCTTTTTGAGACTGTGTTGCTCTGTCTCCCAGGCTAGAGTGCAATGGCATGATCTTGGTTCACTGCAACCTCCGCCTCCCTGGTTCAAGCTATTCTCCTGCCTCAGCTTCCCAAGTAGCTAAGATTACAGGCACATGCTAATTTGTATTTTTAGTAGAGTCAAGTTTTCACCAGTTTGACCAGGCTGGTCTCGAACTCCTGACCTCAAGTAATCTGACTGCCTCGGCCTTTCAAAGAGCTGGGGTTACAGGCATGAGCCACCATGTCTATTTAATCCTCTCGAAAACCCTGTGAGTAGGTATCTCTACCATTTAAAGACTAGAAAACTAAGGTTTAGAAAGTGTTTATGTAACTTGTCCAATGACATACTAGTTGAAATACTGTGGAAGAAAGGCCTTTGTAGACTGCCAAATTGCCAGGTGACATAGCAGCATGCAAATATATCACCTAAACTACTAAAGAAAGGTCCTCACTGTCTATAAAAAAAAATTAACTCATTAACATTGAGTTATTTGCAGACAGCCAGATAACGTAGGGCAGCTTTAAAGAGTAAGAAAATAAAACACTCTTCCGTTGTATGACATATTGGCATTTGCAAAGCAGTTTTTTTTTTAATTTTTGAAATGGAGTTTTGCTCTTGTTGCCTAGGCTGGAGTGCAATGGCACGATCATCTCAGCTCACCATAACCTCCGCCTCCCAGGTTCAAGCAATTCTCCTGCCTCAGCCTCCCGAGTAGCTGGGATTACAGGCATGCACTACCACACCTGGCTAATTTTTTGTATTTTTAGTAGAGACAGGGTTTCTCCATGATGGCCAGACTGGTCTCGAACTCCTAACCTCAGGTGATCCGCCCACCTCAGCCTCCCAAAGTGCTGGAATTACAGGCGTAAGCCACTATGCCTGGCCTGCAAAGCAGTTTTCATCTACCATGGCATTTAATCCTCAACATGATTCAAAGGCAGCTATTATATTCATTTAAAGATGAGACTGAGGCTCAGACAAACACAGTGATCTCTGTGAGTGGCAGAGCCAGCCTCAGAATTCAGTTTACCCAATTCCAATCCAATGCTTTCAAATTAGCAACACCCCCTCAGACGGAACCTGGGAATGTGATTCACCATACAGAATTCTGGTGTTAACTGAATCATGTTAAAATAAATAAGGAAAAGTAAGGCAGGAAGATTGCATGAGCTCAGTGAGCCATGATCACGCCACTGCACTCCAGCCTGAGCAACAGAGAGAGACCCTGTCTCAAAAATAAATAGGCTGAGCATGGTGGCTCACACCTATAATCCCAGAACTTTGGGAGGCTGAGGTGGGTGGGTCACTTGAGGCCAGGGGCTAAAAACCAGTATGGCCAACATGGTGAAACCCTGTCTCTGCTAATATAAAAATTACCCAGGTGTGGTGGTGCACGCTTGTAGTCCCAGCTACTTGGGAGGCTGAGGCATGAGAATTGATTGAACCTGGGAGGCGGAGGTTGCACCACTGCACTTCCGCCTCAGCAACAGAGCAAGACTCTGTCTCAAAAAAAAAAAAAAAAAAAAAAAAAAAAAAAAAAAAAAAAAAAAAAAAAAAAAAAAAAGAAAGAAAAGAAAAGAAATAAATAAGGAAAGACAGCCACTGACTATTGGTTTGCACTTTCCAGGTGAGTGTGTAAAAATATTTGCTGCAACCAGTTAGCTATTCACAATGCCCAAAAACTATAGAGAACCCACCAAATGGTACATCAGACATAAGAAACACACAGCCCTCTCTGCCTCTGTTTATTGTCCCATTGCTGTGGAAACATGGATGCGAAGTAAAGTTCGCATCCAAACTAACGGCCTAAAGGCAATGAAAAATGGCAAATCCATGCTAGGAGACAGTGGTTACAGCTGGAGACTGTGGCAGACTGGAGAAGCTCCGCTTGCCACAGATCTTCCTGGAGAGGAGCCAGAAATTTAAGTGTTACGTGAAATCTCCTAAAGTTTAAATATGGGTCGTTGTCTTAGTCCAATCAGGCTGCTATAACAAAACATCATAAACTGAGTGCCTTATAAACACCAGAGGCCGGGCATGGTGGCTCATGACTGTAATCCCAGCACTTTGGGATTATGAAGTTGCAGTGAGCCGAGATCGCGCCACTGCACTCCAGCCTGGGTGACAGAGCAAGACTTCATCTAAAAAATAAAAATAAATAAATAAAACAGCAGAAATTTATTTCTTATGGTTCTGGCGGTTGGGAAGTCCAAGATCAAGGTGCTGGCAGATTCGGCGTTTAGTGAGGCCCCGCTTAGTGATTCCTAGGTGTTGCCTTCTCTCCATGCCCCCACATGGTGGAAAGGGCAAGGGGTCTCTTGGGCCTTGTTTATAAGGGCGCTAATCTCATTCCTAAGAGCCATGTCAAAGATCAGAACACCTCCCAAAGACCCTACCTCCATCACATTGGAAGTTAAGTTTCAACATATGAATTTGGGGGAAGAACCAAACATTGAGACTATAGCAGTGGTTAATTCAAATTTTTAGGG
The DNA here is from genome assembly GCA_004027835.1 of Alouatta palliata. Classification (NCBI taxonomy): domain Eukaryota; kingdom Metazoa; phylum Chordata; class Mammalia; order Primates; family Atelidae; genus Alouatta; species Alouatta palliata. The sequence goes on along the minus strand of PVKV010041685.1, from coordinate 8,547 downwards.
GCAAACAAAACACACCTGCAGGGCGGGACATGACCTGTGGGCCTCCAGGTTGAGATTCCTCCTCTATGTGATTCTTGTCTGAAGTCCTTAAGCTCTCATAAAGGAAAATAATAGTCTCAATGCTAAATTCATGGTTCTCAGACTGACTGGATGGGATATAACCCATGCAGCTTTAAAAACAACAGCTTCTGGGGCTTTGCCACCAAAACACCAACCCCACAGTCACATAGGAACCACTGGGCATTTTGCTGAGTCACAAAACTTACCACACCAGAGTTTGTGCATAGATCAGTTCTAGAACGTTCCTGGCAATGTCAAACTCCTGGACTCCAAGACTTTTGATCAGTTGCATCCCAATGATTCTGTGAAGACATACTGAATTTAGTATCCAAACCATAACTCGCACTTTCAAAAGATCCCCCACAGACTAGGACAAACAGCAGAAGAGACCCTCACCAGCTTGAAATAAAATCATAAGTTCCCTTGCAAATTTTTCAAAAGTTCTAAATCTATAAACATGTTTTTTAAGAAGCAATTGAAGGGATTGAGGGAAAACTAGTTTAACACAATGCAGTGAAGTGGGAGTTTAAAAAATTCTAGAGAACATTTGTTACTCTGAACATTTAAATTATCCCACTACTATGTTATACACCTCTTTGGTAATTAAACTTTTTTTTTTCATGAACCAGATGAACTCAGCACCTTTCAAATAAACATTTGAAAGATATTTAATTGAGAACTCAACTCAAACATTTTTAAATGTTTGGTTGCTGCTATCAAATTAATTCTTTTTTCCTGTATTCTAAATCCACAAGAAGGAAACCAGGTTTCCATTTACTCTGGGAAAACTTTATTCCACATTAATTTATTAATAAAAAGAAGTTGTCAATTAAAAAATTTTTTTCATATTTTTTTTTTGAGATGGAATCTCACTGTGTCACCCAGGCTGAAGTGCAGTGGCGCAATCTCGGCTCACTGCAAACTCTGCCTCCTGGGTTCAAGCAATTTCCCTGCCTCAGCCTCTCAAGTAGCTGGGATTACAGGCATGCACCACCACTCTTGGCTAATTTTTGTTTTTACTAGAGATGGGCTTTCACTACATTGCCAGACTGCTCCTGAACTCCTGACCTCAGGTGATTCAATCGCCTCAGCCTTCCAAAGTGCTGGGATTACAGGCATGAACCATTGGGCCCAGCCAAACCTTTTCACCTTTATGTCCAGACCCTCAACAGAGGGTAAAATAAAAGCACATTTTGGCATAAATGAATGAGGAAATTTGGCTTTGAATTTACCCACTAGAAAGTAATCATCATCACACCATCTTACCTGATAGTAAGACCATCTTATTACTAGAGCAGCTTACAGAAATACATAAATGTCTATAAAGAATGAGAGGCTAATCATATTATTTAAAAAATAAATTGATTACTAAATTAAAAAAACCAGACATGAGACAATGACAATGCCTCAATTCTGTATATATTGTATCTAATACAAAATTAGCACATTAATTCAATTAAAACAATGAGATAAATCTACATGTACTGACATGGAAAGATGTCAAGACATAGTGGTAGATTAATTAAAGCAAATTCTACAATATGATGCAGTGTGACTCTGTTTTTGCTTTTGAAAATTATACAGTATTATATAGTAAAACACACACACAGAGCAATGTGTGCATAGAAAAATCTGGAGGAATGTATACTGTAATATTAAAATTATCCATAGTGGATAAGATTTCTTTTTTCTTCCTTTCTTTCTTTGCCTTTTTCTTCTTCTTTTTTAAAAAAATTTTTTTTAGAGACAGTCTTGCTATGTTGCCCAGGCTAGTCTTGAACTCCTGGCCCAAGTGGTCCTCCCACCTCAGTTTTCCAAAGTGCTGGGATTACAGGCATGAGCCACTGCACCCAGCTGGATAAGATTTCAAATGGCTCAGTTTCTGTCTTTTATTTCTAGAATTTGTTTTCAAAAGAAGGTTGTAAAGGGTCAACTGAACCAAGTGAACCATGACAACAGAACTGTCAGGTTAAGGGGAAATTTTAGCTAATGTAGGAGAGAACAGTATCCCGAAGGACAACAGGTGGAGTTGGAATAATGCATGCTTTGAGTATGTAAGGGACCTGTACATCCCACTCAGCCAGAAATCAGGTTCTGGTTACAGCATCAGGTACTAATTACTTAAGAATGACAAATATTTACCTCCTCAAAAACTCTCCCAGGAAGGAATCGGCTAAAGAGAACACAAAATCCATCACCAGGAGCCGGTAGATTTCCTGGCCAATTAGAGTTTCCCAACACTGAAAGGCAAACAATAGTCAGAATACGGGAAGGGGCTGTGGCCTCAGCTCAATTCTCCTCTGTTCCTAGCTCTATGTACCCATTAGGACATGGCTAATGATTTGGTTTGACCAAGTCTTTGCGTACCCAAAAAACTAGACGCACTCTGTAAAAATGCAGCTGAGTTTGTTTTCAGGGGTGTTATTCCCTTTTTGGTTTCCTTCTTCTCCCCGCTAAAGCTTGCCTTCCACACATACCCAAACTTTCCCTGCTCATGATCTCTCCTCTTAAAACTTTTCATCTCTGCCCTATCCCCTCTGGATCCCATTTCTCAGCCAGGGGCAATCAGTTTCTTCAAGAGACCAAGAAGTGTCAGTGGCTAAGAATGCCTTCACTCTTTTTGCTTATTGACCTTACAAAAAAAGTCAATTAATATCTGCTTGATTAAGAAAGTGGCCTATGAGAGGGATCCAAGATGGCAGATTAGGAGCACCTCAGGATTGCAGCTCCCAGCGAAAGCGTGGAGGGTGAGTGGACGCCGCATTTCCAGACGGACTTTTATTGCCCACAGACCGGGAGATTCCCAGGCGGAGGAGCCCCACCGGTCGCCAGCGCAGCTGTTTTGGCCGGTGCGGCTGTTTGGCCAGCGCGGCTGTTTTGTCAGTGACCCGGCACAGCAGTTCTCCATACAAAATACATGGGTCCCTGTGCCATTTTAGCTGGCAATTGGAGCTCCTGGCAGACAGAGTCGCCCATTCAACTGATTAAAAAGGGAACTGAAACAGGGAGCCAGGCCAGGAGATTCCTGGGCAAAAAAGTGCCACGAATCTCAGTGCAGCTGTTTCAGCCAACGCAGTGGGTCGCTGCACAGGAAATCACACAGATCCCAGTGCCTTTTTAACACCTGGTAGACAGAGTCGACCATTCAACTGAAAAAAAAAAAAAAAAAAAAAAAAAAAGGGCTCTGAGGCAGGGAGCCAGGTGATCAGGCTCGGCTGGTCCCACCCCGACAAAAGAACAGCAATCGGAAACGCTCTGGACTGAGAGTTTCACAGCAAGCACAGCTGAACCCGGGATGGTCCGGCTCTATGGGGGAGGGGCATCCGCCATTACCGAGGCAGTCCACCACTACGGAGGTAGTTTGCCATTGCTGAGGCAGCCTGCCATTGCCAAGGCAGCCCAACATTACAGAAGGAGTCCGCCATTATAGAAGTGGGCCCCCATTGCCAAGGCAGTTCCTAACTACACCCATATAAACAGGACTGCAGGGAAGTTCACACAGCAGCTGGGCAGAGCCCACAGCAGCTCAGCAAAGCCTCTACAGGCAGACAGTGACTAGGCTGCCTCCTCGCTGGGCAGGGCAGCCCTGAAAAGAGGCAGCAACACAACAGAAACTCATAAATAAAGCCCTAACTCCCTGGGACAGAGCACCTGGGAAAATAAAAAATAAAAAATAAAAAAAGGGGTTTATGAGTTCTGCTGCAGCAGACTTAAACGTACCTGCCCAGCAGCTCTGAATGAACAATGGAGCTCACAGCTCAGCACTTGAGCTCCTATAAAGGACAGACTGCCTCCTCAAGCAGCTCCCTGACCCCCGTATATCCAAAGAGTTACCTCACAAATCAGAGCTCAGACTGACATCTGGGGGGTATCCTTCTGGGACAAAGATAGCAGAAAAAGAAACTGGCAGCAACCCTTACTGTTCTGCAGCCACTGCAGGTGATCCCCAGCCAAGCAGGGCCTCGAGTGGACCTCAGAAGTCCTACAGCAGAGGGGCCAGACTGTTACAAGGAAAACTAAGAAACAGATAGAAATAACTTCATCATGAACAAACTGGACGTCCACTCAGAGGCCCAATCTGAAAGTCACCAACTACAAAGACAATAGGTGGATAAATCCACAAAGATGGGAAGAAACCAGCGCAAAAAGGATGAAAACACCTGAAACCAGAACACCTCTCCTCCTACAAGGGATCACAACTCCTCACCAGCAAGGGAACAAGGCTGGATGGAGAATGAGTGTGATGAATTGACTGAATCAGGCTTCAGCAGGTGGGTAATAAGAAACTTCTGTGAGCTAAAAGAACATGTTCTAACCCAATGCAAAGAAACTAAGAACACTGAAAAAAGATTTGATGAAATGCTAATGAGAATAACCAACTTAGAGAAGAATATAAGTGAATTGATGGAACTGAAAAACACAACATGAGAACTTCGCGATGCATACACAAGTTTCAACAGCCGAACTGACCAAACAGAAGAAAGGATATCAGAGGTTGAAGATCAACTCAATGAAATAAAACGAGAAGGCAAGAGAAAAAAGGGTAAAAAGGAATGAACAAAGTCTCCAAGAAATATGGGACTATGTGAAAAGACCTAATCTACGTTTGATAGGTGTACCTGAATGTGACAGAGAGAATGAATACAAGCTGGAAAATACTCTTCAGGATATTATCCAGGAAAACTTCCCCAACCTAGCAAGGCAGGCCAATATTCAAGTCCAGGAAATACAGAGAACACCACAAAGATATTCCTCAAGAAGAGCAACCCCAAGGCACATAATCATCAGATTCACCAGGGTTGAAATGAAGGAGAAAATGCTAAGGGCAGCCAGAGAGAAAGGTGAGGTTACCCACAAAGGGAAGCCCATCAGACTCACAGCAGATCTCTCAGCAGAAACCCTACAAGCCAGAAGAGAGTGGGGGTCAATATTCAACATCCTTAAAGAAAAGAACTTTCAACCCAGAATTTCATATCCAGCCAAACTAAGCTTCATAAGTGAAGGAAAAATAAAATCCTTTACGAACCAGCAAGTACTCAGAGATTTCATCACCACCAGGCCTGCTTTACAAGAGCTCCTGAAAGAGGCACTAAACATAGAAAGGAACAACCAGTACTAGCCACTCCAGAAACATACCAAATGGTGAAGAGCATCAACACAATGAAGAAACTGCATCAACTAATGGGCAAAACAGCCAGCTAGCATCAATATGGCAGGATCAAATTCACACATAACAATATTAACCCTAAATGTAAATGGGCTAAATGCCCCAATCAAAAGACACAGACTGGCAAATTGGATAAAAAGCCAAAACCCGTTGGTCTGCTGTATCCAGGAAACTCATCTCACATGCAAGGATACACAAAGGCTCAAAATAAAGGGATGGAGGAAGATTTACCAAGCAAATGGAGAGTAAAAAAAAGCAGGAGTGGCAATTCTCGTCTCTGATAAAATAGACTTTAAACCAACAAAGATCAAAAGAGACAAAGAAGGACATTACATAATGGTAAAAGGATCAATGCAACAAGAAGAGCTAATGATCCTAAATACATACACACCCAATACAGGAGCACCCAGATACATAAGGCAAGTTCTTAATGACTTACAAAGAGACTTAGACTCCCACACAATAATAGTGGGAGACTTTAACACCCCATTGTCAATATTAGACAGATCAATGAGACAAAATTAATAAGGATATCCAGGACTTGAACTAAGACCTGGACCAAGCAAACCTAATAGACATTTACAGAACTCTCCACCCCAAATCTACAGAATATACATTCTTCTCAGCACCACATCGTACCTACTCTAAATTGACCACATAATTGGAAGTAAATCACTCCTCAGCAAATGCAAAAGAACACAAATCATAACAAACAGTCTCTCAGACCACAATGCAATCAAGTTAGAACTCAGAATTCAGAAACTCAGAACCGCACAGCTTCATGGAAACTGAACAACTGGCTCTTGAATGTTGACTGGATAAACAATGAAATGAAGGTAGAAATAAACATGTTCTTTGAAACCAACGAGAACAAAGACACAACATACCAGAATCTCTGGGACACATTTAAAGCAGTCTCTAGAGGAAAATATATAGCAATAAATGCCCACATGAGAAGCAAGGAGAGATCTAAAACTGACCCCCTATCGTCGAAATTGAAAGAGCTAGAGGAGCAAGATCAAAAAAACTCAAAACCTAATAGAAGACAAGAAATAACAAAGATCAAAGCAGAACTGAAGGAGATAGAGACATAAAAAAAAAACCTTGAAAAAAATCAATAAATCCAGGAGCTGGTTTTTTGAAAAGATCAACAAAATAGACTACTGGCCAGATTAATACAAAAGAAAAGCGAGAATAATCAAATAGATGAAATAAAAAACGATAAAGGGGATATCACCACGGATTCCACAGAAATACAAACAATCATCAGAGATTATTACAAACAACTCTTTGCACAGAAACTAGTAAACCTGGAAGAAATGGATACATTCCTGGACACTTGCATCCTCCCAAGCCTAAACCAGGAAGAAGTCGAAACCCTGAATAGACCAATAACAAGGGCTGAAGTTGAGGCAGCAATTAAGAGCCTACCACCCAAAAAAAGCCCAGGTCCAGATGGGTTCACAGCCGAATTCTACCAGTCATACAAAGAGGAGCTGGTACCATTCCTTCTGAAACTATTCCAAACAATCCAAAAAGAGGGAATCCTTCCCAAATCACTTTTTTTTTTTTGAGACAGAGTCTCACTCCGTCACCAGGCGCCAGACTGGAGTGCAGTGGCGCAACCTCGGCTCACTGCAACCTCCGCCTCCCGGGTTCAAGCAATTCTCCTGCCTCAGCCTCCCAGGTAGCTGGGACTACAGGCGCGCGCCACCACGCCCAGCCAATTTTTTTTTATTTTTTATTTTTAGTAGAGACGGGGTTTCACCATGTTGACCAGGATGGTCTCGATCTCTTGACCTCGTGATCCGCCCGCCTCGGCCTCCCAAAGTGCTGGGATTACAGGCGTGAGCCACCGCGTCCGGCCCCAAATCACTTTATGAGACCAACGTCGTCCTGATAATAAAAGCCAGCAGAGACTCAACAAGAAAAGAAAACTTCAGGCCAATATCCATGATGAACATAGATGCAAAAATCTTCAATAAAATACTGGCAAACCGATTGCAATACCACATCAAAAAGTTTATCTACCATGATCAAGTAGGTTTCACCCTGGGGATGCAAGGCTGGTTCAACATACGCAAGTCTATAAACCTAATCCACCACATAAACAGAACCAAAGACAAAAACCACATGATTATCTCAATTGATGCAGAGAAGGCCTTTGACAAAATTCAACAGCTCTTTATGCTAAAAACCCTCAATAAAGTAGGTATTGATGGAACGTATCTCAAAATAATAAAAGCTATTTATGACAAACACACAGCCAATATCATATGGAATGGGCAAAAACTGGAAGCATTCCCTTTGAAATCTGGCACTAGACAAGGATGCCCTCTCTCACCACTCCTATTCAGTATAGTACTGGAAGTTCTAGCCAGAGCAATCAGGCAAGAAAAAGAAATAAAGGAGGAAGTCAGATGGTCTCTATTTGCAGATGACATGATTGTATATCTAGAAGACCCCGTCGTCTCTGCCCAAAATCTCCTGAAACTGATAAGCAACTTCAGCAAAGTCTCAGGATACAAAATGAATGTGCAAAAATCACAAGCATTCCTACACACCAATAACAGACTTAAAGAGAGCCAAATCAAGAACGAACTGCCATTCACAATTGCTACAAAGAGAACAAAATACCTAGGAATACAACTAACAAGGAATGTAAAGGACCTCTTCAAGGAGAACTACAAACCACTGCTTAATGAAATAAGAGAGGACACAAACAGATGGAGAAACATTCCATGTTCATGGTTAGGAAGAATCAATATTGTGAAAATGGCCATACTACCCAAAGTAATTTACAGATTCAATGCTATCTCCATTGAGCTACCAATGACCTTCTTCACAGAACTGGAAAAAACTACCTTAAACTTCATATGGAACCAAAAGAAAGCCCACACAGCCAAGTCAATTCTAAGCAAAAAGAACTAAGTGGAAGGCATCACACTACCGGACTTCAAACTATGCTACAAGGCTACAGTAATCAAAACAGCATGGTATTGGTACCACAACAGAGATATAGGCCAATGGAACAGAACAGAGGCCTCGGAGGCAACACAACACATCTACAACCATCTGATCTTTGACAAACCTGACAAAAACAAGCAATGGGGAAAGGATGCCCTGTTTAATAAATGGTGTTGGGAAAACTGGCTAGCCATGTGCAGAAAGCAGAAACGGGACCCCTTCCTGACACCTTACACTAAAATTAACTCCAGATGGATTAAAGACTTAAACATAAGACCTAACACCATAAAAACCCTAGAAGAAAATCTAGGCAAAACCATTCAGGACATAGGCGTAGGCAAGGACTTCATGAC
>PVKV010041684.1:0-11238 GCA_004027835.1 Alouatta palliata | reverse complement strand
AGATGAGAAGTGTCACTCTGTCACCCAGGCTGGAGTGGAGTACAGTGCAGTGGTGTGATCTTGGTGGCTCACGTCTGTAATCTTAGCACTATGGGAGGCCAAGGCGGGTGGATCACTTGAGGTCAGGAGTTCAAAACCAGCCTGGCTGACATGGTGAAACCCGTGTCTACTAAAAACAAAAACAAAAAAATTAGCCAGGCGTGGTGGCAGATGCCTGTAATCCCAGCTCCTCTAGAGGCTGAGGCAGGAGAATCACTTGAACCTGGGAGGTGGAGGCTGCAGTGAGCTAAGATCACACCGCTGTACTCTATCTAGCCTGGACGAGAAGGAGAATCCATATCAAAAGAAAAAAAAAGGGAGAGAGCAAGCTAGTTCTCTTTTTTCCCAAATGGCTACTCAGTTCATCCAATACTATTTACTAAAGAATTCACTATTTTGATCATATACCACTGTTGACCACAAAAAACATTTCTATAAATGAGGCTACTTCAGTGCTCTCAACTCTGTGCCAGCGATCTGATACTCAAATTGGTTTGGCTTCAACATACACTTCAACATTTGACAGCAATAATACCCCCTTCATGAATAGTTTCATAATTTTGGTGAAAATTTTCATTTTTGTTCTTTCATATAAACTTAAGAATCAAGTTTTGAAAAGCCTATTCAGTTATTAACTGGGATTACTTTAAATTCACAAGTTACGTGTGTGTGTGTGTGTGTGTGTGCGTGTGTATATTTATTTATTTATTTCACACACACTGCCACCCCCCCACACACACACACACAGAGATGGCATCTCACTATATTGCCCAGGCTGGTCTCCAACTCCTGGCCTCAAGTAATTCTCCCACCACAGCCTCCCAACGCGCTGGGTTATAGGCAAGATCCACTGTGCCTGGCCTATTTCATTAAATTTAAGACCTTTTCAATGTAAGATGCACAATTATTTTATGCCAACTGAAAGAGCTTCTTTAGACTTAAACACTTCTGCTTTCGTATCACATTTCATGTGCTTATAATGAAAAGAAAGTTATGTAAAACAAATTGGTTAAAATGCTCCTAACCTAACTTCATAATTACCACACGGCCAGAAGTACCTGGAAGATGTCATCACTTTTCAGGCATACCTTAACTTCAGAAATCATGAAACGTCAAAAAAAAAAAAAAAAGTGTTCAAAAACTAGAAGCATTCCCTTTGAAATCTGGCACTAGACATGAATGTCCTCTCTCACCACTCCTATTCAATATAGTACTGGAAGTTCCAGCCAGAGCAATCAGGCAAGAAAAAAGAAATAAATGGTAATCAAACAGGAAAGGAGGAATTCAAATCGTCTCTATTTGCAGACAACATGATTGTATGTCTAGAAGACCCCATCGTCTCAGCCCAAAATCTCCCAAAGCTGATAAGCAACTGCAGCAAAGTCTCAATATATAAAATCAACGTGCAAAAATCACAAGCATTCCTATACACCAATAAGACTTAAAGACAGCCGAATCAAGAACCAACTGTCATTCACAATTGCTACAAAAAGAATAAAATACCTTTCTAACAGTATAAAATACGACAACTTAGAGGGAATACTTACATCTTATCAATGTGAGAGCTATCTAAGAACAAAATATGTTTTAGCATTTATTCAATTCTTTTATGAGCTTCAGTAAAGTTCTGTAATATTTTTCAGAAGTAGCTTTCATTTTCTTGTTAAATCTTGTTAATTATTAAGTTTATCTTACTTTTTTCTTTGTAGATATAGAGTCTCAACGTGTTGGCCAAACTGGTCTCAGATTCCTGGGCTCAAGTGATCCTCCTGCCTTGGCCTCTCTCCCAGTCATGAGCCACTGTGCTTGGCCAGTTTATTTCTAAGCAGAATTTTTTCCTTCAAAAATTCTGTGTGGAAAATGTGCAAAACCATTATACAGAAAATTATATAACCATATTAAGAAAAAAAAATTAAAGGCCAAAACACATGGAGAAATAATGTTTATGAATCAGAACATTCAATGTTACAAAGGTTTGAAATTCCCATTACAGCAGGTGTAACTAAAAACAAAACAAAAAAATTTCAATTATTCCAAACCGATTCAACACAATTCTAATCCAAATCCTAACAAGTATTCTTGTGGAACATCACAGCTAATTCCAAAATGTAAGTGGAGAAATGCACAGTGCCCAGGGCACACTAACCAAGATTTATTATTCACTGGATATCAAGACATAAAACTAGATGAGTGATTCTCAGACTTTTTGGTTTGATATTCCTGCAAACTACTGAGATTCTAAAATGCTTTAGTTAACATGAGTTATAGCTATTATATTTATCACATTAGAAAGTAAAACAGAAAATTGTTTAATTAATTTATTTATTGAGAAGGAGTCTCCCTCTCTCACCCAGGCTGAAGTGCAGTGGCATGATCTTGGCTCACTGCAACCTCTGCTTCCCAGGTTCAAGCAATTCTCCTGCCTCAGCCTCCCAAGTAGCTGGGATTACAGGCATGTGCCACCACATCCTGCTAATTTTGTATTTTTAGTAGAGACAGGGTTTCACCATGTTGCCTAGGCTGCTCTCGAACTCCTGACCTCAGGCGATCTGCCTGCCTCAACCTCCCAAAGTGCTAGGATTACAGGCATGAGCCACCATGTCCAGCCAAAACAGGAAAGCTTTTAATATCAATTCATTCATTTAAAAATAACAAGAAATCTATTATATGTGAACATAAATAACACTTTGATATAAAATAATTGTTTTCCAAAACAAATTTTTAAAAATGAGTCAGAAGAGTGGCACTGTTTGACATTTTTGGAAATCTCCTTTATTTGGGAGACAGCTTGGTTCTCTTATCTGCCTTTGCACTTAATCTGTTGCAACACTGCATTTCATGTGGCCTTTGGAAAACCCTATCGTACACTTGTGAGAGAATGAGTCTGAGTCAAAAAAAATCAACAAGTGTTACTAGGAGGATAGTTTTGACCTGGCCAACACCCCACTTTGAAAGGGTCTCAGGAAACCAGGAATAGAAGAGGCAGGGAAACCCTTGTATACACAATAACCTGATTTGTGACCAAGGAAGCTCTACAGAACAGGAGGGCATGGCCTTTTCAATAAATGGAACTAAACGTCATCAACATCATCATTGTCATCATCATGTCATCTAGGAAAACAAACTGACCCCATCTCACATCACACACACACAAAAATTCCAGAGATTGTTGATTTAAATGTGAAAGGCAAACAATAACAGAAAATAATGTAGCATATCTTCACACAGGGATACAAAAACCCCTGATTACAAAGGAAAAGTCAGAAATATTCAACTACATTAAAATTAAGAATTTCTTTAATCAGAGAACTGCAAATCAAAACTACAATGAGATATCATCTCACTCCAGCTTAAGTGGCTTTTATCAAAAAGATAGGCAATGAGAGACGATGATGAGGATACGGGGAAAAAGGAACCCTTGTACACTGTTGTTGGGAAAGTAAATTAGTACAATTGCTATGTGGAGGTTCCTCAAAAAACTAAAAATAGAACTACCGTGTGATCCAGCAATCACACTGCTAGGTATATACCCAAAAGAAAGGATATCAGTACACTGAAGAGATTCCTGCACTCCCATGCTTACTGCAGCATTATTCATAATAGCCAAAATACAGAATTAACGTAAGTGTTCATCAATAGATGAATGGAGAAAGAAAATGTGGTACTTGTACACAATACAGTACTATTCAGCCCTCAAAATGAATGCCATCCTGCCATTTGCAACAACAAGGATAAAACTGGAGGACATCATGGTAAGTGAAATAAGCCAGGCACAGAAAGATTAACATTGCAAGTTCTCACCCATATGTGGGCGCTAAAGAAAAAAAACTGAACCCATGTAGACAGAGTAGAGGACAGGAAGGGAAGTGGGAAATAAGGAGGGATTGGCGAATGGGTACAAAAATAAAGTTAAAAAGAATAAATAACTCAAGTGTTCAGCAGCACAGTAGGGCAACACAGTTAACAGTAAGTTGTTTTATATTTCAAAATAACTAATAGACTAGGACTGGAATATTTCTAACATGAAGAAATGATAAATGCTTCAGGTGATGGGGTACTCTACCCTAATTTGATACTTATGCATTGTATGTCTGCATCAAAATACCACATCTACCCCATAAATATGTATGGTTATTATGTATCTGTAATAATTAAAAACAAAAATTAAAAATGTTTCTGTTAGCAAAGAGATACCTTTAAGAGAATAAAAAGGCTAGCCACTAGCTAGTAAAAGATAGCTGCAACACAAATATGAGGCAGGGAGGGGAGGGGATCAATATATTTATCCCTTACGCAAACCAGTAAAACAAAGAACATCTACCAGAAAATTAGGCAAAAGACTTCAATGAGCTCTTCAAACAGAAGATATACAAATAGCCAAAAAAAAAAAAAAAAAAAAAAAAAAACATACAAAAGGCTGTTCAGCCTCAGTAGTAATCAGGGAAATGCAAATTAAAACCAATGTGGAGTGTTAACTAGTCAACCACTTTGGGAAACTGTTCTGTTGTTTCTAATAAATACTCACCTACCCCATGACCCAGAAATCCACTCCTAGATATATACCCAAGAGAAATAAGTATATATAAGAATGTTCATAGCAGCTTAATTCACAATATCCAAAACCTAGAAACAATCATTAAGAAAATGAATAAACAAAGTGTAATATAATCATACAACAGAACTCAGCAAGAAAAAAAGAGTAACCAACAACTTGGATAAATTGCAAAAAATCATTATGCTAGGAAAAAGAAGCCAGACAAAGTAGAGTCCATACTGTCTGAGCTAATTTATACGAAATTCAAAAACAAGGAAAACACAAGTATAGTGGCCAAAGTCAAAACAGTGTGGATAGAATAGCAGCTTCTTTCTGGAAAAGAACATGAGAGAACTTTCTGGGGTGATGAAAATATTCTCTATCTTCAGCTGGGTAGTGATTACATAGATACATTTATATGTAAAATATTCTTTTAAGCTGCACATTTTCACATTTTATTGTGTATGACACACAACTCAGTTACACACAAAAACCCACTATGTACCTACCAGAATGGTTAATAAAATTTAACAGATTGACAATTCTAAGCCTTGGCAAAGAGTTGGATAAGCAGGAATTCTCATACATTGATGGTAGGAATCTAAACTGGTGCAATCACTTTGAAAAATAGTCTGGCATTACTAAGCAAAACTGAAGATATAAAAAAAGTACAGAGCAGCAGTATTCATAATTGCTGTAAACTGGAGACAAATACCCATCAGAAAGAGAGTGAAGGCTGGGTATGGTGGCTCACATCTAATCTCTGCACTTTGGGAGGCCAAGGCAGATAGATCACCTGAGGTCAGCAGTTTGAAATCAGCCTGGCCAACATAGTGAAATCCCATCTCTATTAAAAATACAATAATTAGCCAGGCGTGGTAGTGCACACCTGTAGTCCCAGCTACTCGGGAGGCTAAGGCAGGAAAATCACTTAAACCCGGGAGGCAGAGGTTGCAGTGAGCCGAGATTGAGCCATTGCACTCCAGCCTGGGTGAAGAGAGTGAAACTCTGTCTCCAAAAGAAAAAAAAAAAAGAGAGAGAGAGTGAATACAGCAATTGTGTTAGACTCATAGTAGAGTATTATTCAGCAATGGCTAATGAACAAACTACAGCTCCATCAAACACAGGTGAATCTCACAAAATGACACTGAGTGAAAGCAGCCAAGTAAATAAAACAAACTAAATGGTTCCATTTATATAAAGTTCTAAGAGCAGGGAAAACTAAACTACCAAGTTTCGATGCAATCTTAGAAAAGAAAATGATTTTCATGAAAGTCAGGAGAGAGGTAACATTTTTGAGGAGGAGGAGGAGGCATATAGCTGATTAGGGCTTTTAGGAGTGCTGGCATTGGTCTATTTAATGACCTGAATATTGGTTACAGGGTTACACTTTGTTGATTACAACAACAAAAGATGCATCGCTCAATGATTTTTCTGTATTTGGGGGGGGGGGGTCTCACTGTGTCGCCCAGGCTGGAGTGCAGTGGCACAATCAAGGCTCACTGCAACTTCCACCTCCTGGATTTCAGTGATTCTCCTGCCTCAGCCCCTGAGTAGTAGAGACTACAGGTATATACCACCTTGCCCGGCTAATTGTTGTATTTTTATTAGAGATGGGGTTTCACCATATTGGTCAGGCTGGTCTTGAATTCATGACCATGTAATCTGACCGAAGTGCTGGGCCTCCCGAAGTGCTGGGATCACAGGCATGAACCACTGTGCCCAGCCCTGTGTGTATGTTATAGTTCTCAATAGAAGAAGGTTAAAAACAATCAATGGGACCTGGTGATTGATTGAATTTGGTGGAAGAGGGGAAGAGAGAGAAAGATTCATGGACAAGTCCCAGGTTTCCAACTTCCACAATTGCTTGGGTGGTGATGCCTTTCTTTTCTTTTTGTTTGGAGAGGGAGTCTTGCTCTGTCACCCAGGCTAGAGTGCAATGGCACAATCTCTGCTCACTGCAATCTCTTCCTCCTGGATTCAAGTGATTTTCCTGCCTCAGCCTCCCAAGTAGCTCGGATTACAGGCACCCACCACCATGCCCAGCGCTTTTTTTGTTTTTAGTAGAGACAGTTTCACCATGTTGGCTAGGCTAGTCTCGGACTCCTGACCTCAGGCAATCCATCCACCTTAGCCTCCCAAAGTGCTGCGATTACAGGCATGAACCACCGTCCCCAGCCAGTGATGCCTTTCATTAAGACAGCAAACAGCATTTTCAGAGCAAGAATATGAAATAAATCTTGGACGTGCTTAATTTAAAATACCTTTTAGACATCCATGTAGCTATGTCCACTAGGCGATTAGGTATTAGCAGATGGAGTTCTCAACAGCAGAGGCTGGGGTAGAGATGAAAATGTTGGATTCGCCCATGAGTGAGGCCATGGACATGGCTATGACTGTTTAGGGAAAGAAGAATGACAGAAGGGCCTAGGGCTGATTGGTGGAACATCAACATTTAATGGCCAAATGCAAAAGAATAAGCCAGAAAAAAAAAAATTGAAAGTGGTAGGAGGAAAATGAAGAACATGTCATGAAATAAAGCAAGAGGAAAGAGCATCTCAAGAGTAAGAAGTCACTCTCTGCAGGCTGATGCATAGCTGGGCAGTGATATGGATTATGTGTAATTCTCAGCAAGTCAGTTTTTACTCTACCTCTTTCTGGCTGACCTGGCACAAGTAACAACCCAACAGAAAACCAATGCTTCTGAAAATGGCTGCAAGTTTTTATGTGATGTCTTTTGAGGTAAGAAATCAAGTCTGAGTTTTTCTCCTGATTCTCAGGAAGGAAGAAGGCCGATGTGAGAACACTGACTGGGTCTGTGTGTCACTGAGCAGCATCACTGTTAAAAGGTCAGCACACAGATGCGAGCTCACGTTTCTCCTCCTTCCATGTGACTGAAGTGGCTGAGAAGGGTGTCACTCCCCCCACCCTGCCCCAATACCACCAACTGTCACTGACAGCCAGGGCCAAACCTACTGCTTGGGCAGAAGAGGCCAGGGCAGGTGTCCAAGGCCAGATCAGCAGTCAGCCAGGGCAAATGGGTTTGCTTTGGTTACATGACCTGTGGTAACTGACATAAAGCAGTGAAATGTAGGGAACATCTCCATGTGTTTGATAACTGGGGAGATGAAAAGTGTTCACCTCATGGCCTGCTTTAGTTTGAAACAATTTAAGCTTAACTAGATTCCCAAAAAAACAGCATTTCCACAAGAACCAGGTGGGCTCATTCCAGTCTTCTACCCTGAAGTTTGCAGCCCAAGTCCTAGTTAAGAATAAAAGACACAATCCTCTTGTTTTAAATTTGTCAGTGCAAACATTTAATACAAATCTTTCTCCCATGGACCCTATAGACTTGAAAACAGTAGCTATAGATTGGAGACAACTCTGATATTCCAGGGATCCTTGACCACAATAATATGAAATTACCATAACTTCGCAATTTCTGGCACCACACACATAAACTGCATCTCATACACACACACACACACACACACACACACACAGAGGCAGGCTTACCTACCTCTCAGAAAATCGCACAGATTCAGCAAGTATTAATTAATGTGTTCCTTAATGGCTGGTTAATAATAATGCAAACTAAAACAAAAACAAGTTTTGTTTTTAAACCCACTATTGACCCCCACCAAATATTTAAATCACAGAGTCTAAAGTGACAGAAGAGCAAATTAATATGGTCCCTTGGGAGGGAAATATGGTGATACATATTAGAAACCAATCCTGTTATTTGTTGCTTTTTTTAAAAAATGACAAAAAATAACAACTAAATGCTAAGTTTCATAAATCATAGTACAGTCTTACAATGAATACTATGTAAACACTTTAAAAATGAGATGCTTGTGAGAACTAGCTTTGAAGGAGACACAAAGTATTTACAAATTATTATACTGAATGATAGCTAGTATTTGTGGAACACCTATGTACTAGGGCTGTGCTGACTGACTGTACATCTGCTATTTAATTTTATAATAACTTTACAAGGCAGGTGGCATTCTAACCTCATTTAACAAATAAAATGGAAGCAGAGACTTAAGTTTATTATCTAGTATCACTGACGGAGGACATAGCAGAATCAGAATTTAAAACCATGAAACCTTGATTTCAGAACCTGTACTTCCACTCACTGTGCCAGTGTGTCATAAAGTATATATATTTTGAATAAATCATTTACTATGCATCAATGTTACATATTTCTTAATATACAGCAATATACATAACACATCAATGTTATGTGTTTATCTAATATACATCAATGTGTGAGTTCACAGCTCTTATAACTAAGGATTTTTGGATTTCTTTAGTAAATTTTAAGAAAACTGTTACAAATTAACTATACCGATGATATAAACATATGGCAAAAGTAACAAGGAGGCAATTCAGTGACTGAAAGTTTGGAGAACAAAACTCTCACCTTCTCAAAAGGCACTTTCTTCTTTTTAAGCTGCAATGTATGAAATTTTCACAACGATTACTTATTACCTCAAAGAGTTTTTTCAAAAAAATAAAACAACCCCTCCTGAAACATTTTTCAAATAAAACAAGAGTAAAGGTATTACCTTAATGTGTACTCTCAGAAACTGGAAACATCCTTCATATCTAACATAAGAGTTAAATACAGTTATCAACTTGATTAGTCCTTAATCATTAAATTAATGACAATAACAGAGATCATACTATACTGCCAATTGTTACAAGAGCCTGAGTATACATATGCCATATATCATGATAAAGTCTCTTTAGATCCAAAATTAAAGGTGAAAAGAGAAATCAAAACAGGGAGAGATGAGATGAGGCTTTTCCCTCAACTAATTTACTCTAATACTATCTTTGTAATACATGTGGTTAGAACAAAACAATGCTACAATGAGCATCTAGGTTAAAATCGTTCTCAGAGAGGCAACTCCAGCATAGATATATACAGTATGCTCCTTGATGGAAAGACCTACTAGTGAGAACTGACTCCTTCCCATATTCCTCTATAAATTTAGCACAATTCTAATCAAAATCTCAATGAGATTTGTCTTAAAACTCATCAAAATAATTCTAAAATTCACCGGAAACAGTAAATTCATGAGAATAGCTAAGAAAAATCTGAAAACAAGCATATTTGCCCTATCAGATATCAAACTTCTATAAAAAGCCACAGAGTAGGGGAGATAATGGAATAAACACAGACAGACCTGTCACTGGAACAAAACTGAGACTCCAGAAAGAGGCCTTATGGGGATGCAGGAAAACATTGTGACATTTGAAATATGAACAAGTCAGTGAACTGAGAGGCACAAAAGCCTGTGCCTTTGGGGAAAAGTTAGATTTCTACCCTCACACTAGACACAAAAGGAAATTCCATACAAACTAAATGAGCTCAGTGTGAAAAAAATTTTTCACATAACACATATGAACATTTTTTAAAGATAATCTTGGGATGGTAGAGATTTTGCTGAACATGGAAAAAAAAACCCAAAAGCTATAAAGAAGTGAAAGATTTTCAAGTTGAATAATGAAGAATTTTTTTAAATGAAAGATTTGACCACATAAGTTAAAACTTCTATATAAAGACACCATAAACAAAACTAAAAGACAAGTAACAAAGGAGGAGAAAATATGTGTAACACGTATAACCAAAGATTAACCATGTGATATCTAAAGAATTCCTATAAAGCAATAAGAAAAGATAAACAACCCAGAAGGGGGGAAAATGGGCAAAGCTATGAACAGGCAATATCCAGAAGACTAACGTAACACCTAGTAAACTACAATCTAGGGAATTAAAAAAGTCATGTTTTTTAAAACTAACAAATTACATATATTTATATGATAGCAGAATGAGAAATGCCCTTCTAAACTTGAATCTACAGATAAAAATTACCAAAAAAAAATCATTAAAATTTTCATAGACTTAAAAAGACCTCTGTACTAGCATCTGTCTAAATCAATTTGAAAAATTCTAAGATTTACATAGGCAGAAGAAGAAACATAGTTAATAAAAACATGAAAACCTCAGTATTAAACAAAGTGATCATAAATTAAAACATACTTTCTTTAAATGTGAAAACCATTAAACCTCACTGATGCTTGGGGAAAATGCAATCAAAACAATGACATGACAGTTTTCATATATCATATTAGAAAATATCTAAAAAGTGAGAATGCCCAATATTGGCAAGGGTACAGGGCACCCAATATTCTCTTACATTACTGGTGAAATTTTTAACAACATGGAAAAATAGTTGTGATATGTTTTTGTTTTTATTTATTTATTTGAGACAGAGTCTCACTCTGTTACCCATGCTGGAATACAATGGCGCAATCTTGGCTCACTGCAACCTCCACCTCCCCAGTTCAAGCAATTCTCCTGCCTCAGTCTCCCAAGAAGCTGGGATTAATTTTTGTATTTTTAGTAGAGATGGAGTTTCACTATGTTGGCCAGGGTGGTCTCAAACTCCTCACCTCAGATGATCCACCCACCTAAGCCACCCAAAGAGCTGCGATTATGGCCACCACGCCCTGCCGCAATGTGAAGCAAGGAAAAGACATATTAAACATAAAGTAAGATCTCAACCATGTTCTAAAATAATGTTTTATGAGTATCTTTATGCCAGGGACCAGGACAGTTTACATGTACTAGTGCACTTCATATTCACAATAAT
>PVKV010041683.1:0-11275 GCA_004027835.1 Alouatta palliata | reverse complement strand
TTTTTGCCTGGGAAATCTCCTGGCCTGGCTGTCTGTTTCAGTCCCCTTTTTTAATCAAATGAATGGGCGGCTCTGCCTTCCCGGAGTTCCAATTGCCAGCTAAAAGGGCACCTGGACCCACGTATTTTGTATCGGGAACTGCTGCGCTGGGGCGCCGCTCCAAACAGCAGAGGCGAAAACGCCCGCGCAGGCGAAAACAGCTGCGCCGGTGAAAACAGCTGCACAGGCCAAACCAGGTGCGCTGGCGACCCGTGGGGCTCCTCCCCCTGGGAATCTCCTGGTCGGTGGGCAATAAAAATCCGTCTGGGAATGTGGCGTCCACTCACCCTCCACACTTTCACTGGGAGCTGCAATCCTCAGCTGCTCCTAATCGGCCATCTTGGATCGGTCTCCGTCTTCTTCAATTTCTTAATTTTTTCCCACTCTTCCTTGTGGAGCAGGGATAACTTATAGGCAGTGCACCCAGAGTCAGTTAATTCCTTTCATCAAAGCTTTATAGTTTTATGTGTACAGATATTTTACCTTTTTGGTTAAATTCATTCCTATGTATTTTTTATAGTGATTGTAAGTGCAATTTGTTCTTGATTTCTTTTTCAGTTTGGTTGTTACTTGCATGTGGAAATGTTACTAATTAGATATTTTACCTTTTGGGTTAAATTCATTCCTATGTATTTTTTGTAGTGATTGTAAGTGCAATTTGTTCTGGATTTATTTTTCAGTTTGGTTGTTACTTGCATGTGGAAATGTTACTAATTTTTTATGTTGATTTTGCATCCTGCAACTTTACTGAATTCATTTATTCATTCTAACAAGGATTTTGTAGAATCTTTAGTTTTTCTATATGTGGAATCATGTCATCTGCAAACAGAGATAACTGTACTTCTTCCTTGCTGATTTAAATGCCTTTTATTTCTTTTTCTTGTCTGATTGCCTTTGCTAGTACTTCCAGTGCTATACTGAATAGAAATGGTAAAACCAGGCATCCCTGCCTTGTGCTGGATCATAGTGGAAAAATCTTTAGTTGTTCCTCATTGATCATAAAGTCCTCACCACTAGACCATCATATAGGAAATGCTTAATGGAGTTCTTCAGCTAGAAATGAAAGGATAATAACTACCAAAATGAAAATATATGAAAGCATAAAACTCATTGGTAGAAGTAAATACACAGTCAAAATCAGAATATTCCATTACTACAGTAGTAGTATGTACATCTCTAGTGAAGTTCGAAAGCCAAAATGGTCAAAAAGAAACATAGCTATAGTAAGTAACTTAGAGTAAGTAAGAAGGAAAAAAAAAGGACCTACAAAACAACCAGGAAACAATCAACAAAAGAGCAAGAAGTCTTTACCTAGCCTTAAATGTAAATGCATTACATTATCCAATCAAAAGACATACAGTAGCTGAATGAATATTTAAAAAAAAAAACAAGATCCAACTATATCCTGTCTATAAGAACCATTTTAGCTTTAAGGAGACACATACACTGAAAGCTGAAGAATGGAAGATATTCCAGGCAAACAGTCACCAAAAGAGAGCAGGAGTGGCTATATCTACATCAGATAAAATGGATTTCAAGTCAAAAACTGTCACAAGATGAATAAGATCATTATTTAATGATAAAGGCATCAATTTATCAAGTATATAATGATTGTAAATATATATGTACCTAACAATGGAGACTCAAAATATACAAAGCAAATATTAATGGACTTGAGGGAAAAAATGGATAGAGATGCAGTAACAACAGGGAACTTCAGTAACCCACTTTCAATAATGGATAGATCAACCAGACAGGAAATTAATAAAGAAATATTGGACTTGAACTGTATTCACTTTTATTTATTAGTCAGCCCTTCACTACAAGTTATCAGTGCAATTGGCTCATAAACTTCATTATGAATACATAGGCCTGAAAATATTCATTTATAAAGGAACAAGACTATATATGATTTTTAATTATATTATTTTAAATGGACTTCAACTATTTACAAACTGCAAGGGTCATAAAATAATATTTTAAAAAGGAAGAACAGAAAGAACAAGACAATGAGTATTAAAATTAAGAAATGATATAGGTGTATTAGAATAAAATCTTTTACAACATTTAGAAATGATGCCTGCCAATCTTCAGTGATTGATATCTGAAATCATTATGTTAAAAATTATCATGGACATATGTGTGCATGTGTCTTTATAGCAGAACGATTTGTAATCCTTTTGGGTATATATCCAGTAATGAGATTGCTGGGTCAAATGGTATTTCTATCTCATTGCGGCACTGTTTACAATAGCAAAGACTTGGAACCAACCCAAATGCCCATCAATGATAGACTGGATAAAGAAAATGCAGTACGTATACACCATGGAATACTATGCAGCCATTAAAAAGGGATGAGTTCATGTCCTTTGCAGGGACAAGGATGAAGCTGGAAACCATCATTCTCAGCAAACTGACACAAGAATGGAAAACCAAGCACCACATATTCTCACTCATGCATGGGTGTTGAATGTTGAGAACACATGGACACAGGGTGGGGAGCATCGCACACTGGGGCCTGTTGGGGGTGGGGAGGCTAGGGGAGGGATAGCAGGGGGTGGGGAGATTGGGGAGGGATAACATTAGGAGAAATATGGGGGATGGATGCAGCAAACCACCATGTTATGTGTCTACCTATGTAACAATCCTGCACGATTTGCACATGTACCCCAGAACTTAAAGTACTATAATAATAATGAATTATAACAGATACAAGCTTGAAGACATTTTCACAGAAGCAAATAATAATTCTTATCTATTAAAAAGAAAATAACTGATTTAGCTTGTAGGATTTTTTACACACACATAGAATGAGCCAAATAGGCCTTATTAAGCAGAAGTAAAGAGAAGGTATCCTGATGACAGTAAGAAGCTACCTTTAAGGAGGTAGAAGAAATGACAACAAACATGCTGATAATCCTGAGTTTGGCACTATTAGTGTTAAGAACAAACTGATTGCATATAAAAATCCAAGTATGTGCCTAAATCAAGAAAGGTAATGGCATATTAAAAAAAAGAAATCCAAGCAAAAGACTAAGTTGGAAATCAATTACATCTTGAAACTCCTCTGTTTTCTTTTTCTAAGACAACATTTAGAGTTGAAGCCTACGATATTGTTCATATTATAACTAAGTCTTACATCCGTTAAGTGGGAGAAATCTGTCCTTTCCACCTCATTCAGTTAATGAATCTGACATCCTGACTTAACCCTAATTCTAACCTATGATGCAATAATTTCACTTCTGAGTGTGTATCCGAAATTATTGAAATCAAAATCTCAAAGAAATATCTGTACTCTCATGCTTATTGTAGCTTTATTCAAAATAGGCAGACATGGAAACAACCCCAGCATATACCAACAGACGAATGGATAAAGAAAATGTGGTATACGTATACAATGGAATATTATTCAGCCTTTGAAAAGAATAAAAGTCTGTCATTTGTTACAATATAGATAAACCTGGAAAGCATTATGCTAAATGAAATAAGCCAGTTGCAGAGGACAAATACTTCATGATTCCACTCATATGAAATGTCTATAATAGTCACATTCATACAAACAGAGAATATAATAATGGCTGTCAGGGCTTGGAAGATAGGGAAAAGGGACAGTTTTTGTTCAATGGGTATACAGTTTCACTTATGCTACATGAATTAAGTTTTAGATATCTACTGTACATATAGAGCCTATACTTAACACAGTACTGTAAACTTCAAAATTTGTTAAGAGGGTAGATCTCACATTAAGTATTCTTACCATGAAAAAAAGGACAGAAGCTATGTGAGTTTGGGGGTGTGTCTGTTACCTTGATTATGGTCATGGTATTAAAAGTGTTTGTATATACACAAACTTATCAAATTGTGTGCATTAAATATATGTAGATATTTGTGTATCAATTATACCTCAATAAAGCTGTGTTGCTGTGATAGAAATGTATATGATTATGGGCAGCGATCACAGGGGTGCACAGAGAAATAAAAATCAATCATAGGGATAAAAGAGTGAGATTCAAAGCACAGGTTTTGTTTCTTTCTTGTATTGTTGTTACTTGTCTTTTGTTTTTCCTTTATCTTATGTTATGACATGTATTTATATAATGAAATGCTACCACTTAAGATTTTTTTCTAAAGTTTTTTGGACTTTTTGTTCAAAAGTTGAAACATTTTCTTTATGCTGTGAGGGGATAGGCAGATTCAGGAAATAGAAATCTGGCTCTCAAGAAGTCTTTAACTTTGTGAGTAAAAGAGATAGACCCCCAAAAAATTACAAAATAGAGAAAAATAAAGTAAGTATATGCAGATCAGGATAAGCAAAGCGCAGAAGAAAAAAAATGTTGTTTTTAATTTGTAGAAATTAGGAAAGACCTCACAAAGTCATGTTTAAGTTTAATCATATCTGAGCCCTCAACAAAAAGGGCAGTATTTAAGGATCAGAGAATAAATAGCAAGAGCACAATCTGCCCATGGGATGAGCAGCATTGTAGCATTAATCCAATCTACTGAAAATCTGTAGTACATAAAGAAAAGGCCAAGTCTTGGGGGAACAAAAGTCAAAGCTCAAGAGAGACCCAAGAACCTTGAATGCCACACAATGGTGTCTGCCTAAACCTACTTTAAAGAGAGACCACTTAAAATCTTGTAAGTAAAGAAAGTCATAACCTAGCCAGTGTTTCAATAGCAGAACTGATGACATTATCAACAGTGACAAAGGAAGTACTATTGGAAGACTATTTAACATCGGTTTTAAATAATAATAGGGTATTTCACAGATTATAAATTATGATTTCACTTTACTTCACCACTTTAACATGATTAAAGGCAATGACAACAAAAGTAAAGAGGAGTAAAAGACGCAACAGATACCATGGTAGAAAACACAAATTCCATGATTTGCCTGTTGTCTTGAGTAAAGACCTAACATATTTAAGATAGTCCAGGAAAGAAGTGTCATCCAAGAATTGCATATCCAGCAAAATTTATTTTTAAGTATAAAGGGCTATATATTATACTACCAACATAGTAGAACTCAGGGGATATTACTCCAATGGATATTTTCTAAGGATTTTCTTAGTGAATATGCTTCAGGGCACCAGAATATTTAAACAGACACTGACATAAAGACCAGTAGTAAGCACTAACTATACAGTTACATGTAGAAATAGACTAAATAATAGTTAAAAGAAAGTGTAGTATGTAATGACTATATGCTCTGACAATGTAAATATAGTATAACTATTAAAAACAATGGCTGGTAGCAGGAAAATGTGACAAGCATTTGTAAAAAATTATTTTATGTATTTTCAGTATTCATATTTTTGATAGTATTTTTATTCTGGG
This sequence comes from Alouatta palliata, assembly GCA_004027835.1. NCBI lineage: Eukaryota > Metazoa > Chordata > Mammalia > Primates > Atelidae > Alouatta > Alouatta palliata. Next base: position 5,899 of record PVKV010041683.1, on the reverse strand, counting down.
GTTGTCATGTTGTAATACGGCATGGCATAAAGCAATTGAGCAGTTATGAAATATTTTAATTCTATCATCCATCCCTAGCCTTCTTTTTTTTGTTTTGAGACAGAGTCTCTCTCTGTCACCCAGCATGGAGCGCAGTGAGGCAGGAGAATCCCTTGAATCTGAGAGGCAGAGGTTGCAGCGAGCCAAGACTTTGCCACTGCATTCCAGCCTGGAGAAAGAGTAAGACTCCATCTCAAAAAAAAAAAAAGAGTAAATAAATATAACCCTATAGTACTAAATGATAACTGAATATATATGTATGAACTCATGATATATTTTATTTGTATACTAAACACATATTCACACACAGACATGAATATTTTTCCCTGATTTTGTCCATTAAGATGGTCAAGAAACAATGACCAAAACAATAGCAATAACCATTTCTAGGGCCTAGATTGTAATCTTGAAATATTATTTTCCAATAAAATGAATGAGCTCTTTGGGAAAAATGGCTAACGGCTGATTCCATGAAAGGCACAGGATTGTAGAAGATGAGCATATATGATCACACTACATAAAAAGGAAGTTATCAAAGACCACGGTATCAAACGGACACAGGGGTTCATACTGGCCAAAGATAAGACAATTTGCACTTTGGTAAGGATAAACATTTTAATGCACAGACACTCAAGTTTGTTTAAATCCATTAATACATAAAGACATTTTAAAAGAAATTTTCGAGAAATTTCAAAGGATGAGATCAATTATCTAAAAACTGGTAAATATAGCAAAGAGTCAAACATTTATCCTGCCTTTCCTACGTGAAATGCACACTGGAAAACCAAACAGTAGTTGAGAGAAAGCATCTCTAAGTATTTCAACGAGTAAACAAACAAAAATATAAAATTTTAATATCTTCATTTGCAACTCTCAATGACTTAATGAATCTAGGCATTGAGTATTAATGGCTGATAACACCACCTAAAGTGATTCAACCAAACATCATGTGCCTCATATGAAAGAACAAAGCCCCATCTATAGTTTTGCTAAAGGGATTGAACCTGAGTCCACCAAGCCTCTGCATTCAGCTGCTAATTGCAGAAAATACAGACGATAGAGGAACATGCTAAAATGTAGTGAGTATGCAATCAGCAAAATCCAGACTGTAGGAACTCTGCAGGACAAATGGCCCACATTATTCAGCAGATAATTGTAAGCAAAACAATGGGACAGGAGGGGAACTTGCAGATATTTTTAAAAATGCAAGATATATCAAATTTTAAAACAGAAAAACTAAATCTGGTATTTAGGGATGGGGCACATGGCATGGTTTCCTGGAGCAGGAGAGAGGAACCTTAACGTTCTAGTTCTTGACCTGAGATATGGTTACAAGTTCTTTCCCTTGTAAAACTTCATTACATTACACATTTATATTGTGAGATATTCTGAATCATTTTTTAGTTTTCAATTAATAATCTCAAATGATTTTGCTGCACACCTACTCCCCAACAACACCTTACCCTCTCCTCACATGAAAAAAGAAGACACGGAGTCCTCAGTGGCATTGTTGACTAGGTAAACCAATACAACTGACTGGCTCTGATCTTATGTGACAAAACAAAACCCACTCGTTAAACTCGTATTTTATTAACTTTACAGGTCCTTGAAGTCAAAATATTCTCAATGCTTTTTAAGACAAGATGAAATATTGGTATTGACTAAGGGAGTGCAGGGTAGGGAAGGAGAGGGGAATGAGATATTGGTGTGTAGGTAGGTTTACTAAAGAGAGGAAGATGCAAATTAAGCTTTATGGAAGTACATGTAATGACCTCAGAAAACAAAAGAGCAATGAGAAAAGCAAGCTGAGCAGTCCCTACCCTGTCCAGGGAATGCCAACACTCAAGGGCATGGCAAAGAGTTCAGCATGGTACTGTCAGGAGTCATAAGGCTGGCACAGACTCAAAAAGTAGAGAAGGAAGGTCTACTTCCTTGTGGAAGAAAAACATGTGGTCTTTCCTGCAATCTTGAAGCATTCTAGCAAGCTTCATTTCCACTTTAACACTTACCAACTTAGTAGACTCTGAACTCTTCCACAATCTAGATGAAAGAGGTGAGTGAAATTTAACATCCCTATCTTGTGTTTTAAGAACTCATGACATTCACACTCTGGGCTTAATTCTCCTCAGCCCTAAACACCTTCCTCGTGATAAACCAGTCACTTGGAGGAGAACAATATTTTTAGATACGTAGTAGCTGATTTAGCCAATTCATACTTAACTAAGTACCGCAGGTACTATTTGGTGAAGGGTTTTTGTAATGTACATTGTTATGGTGCCTAATTCTTGCAGTGTTGTTAGAGAAATCTTTTTTTTTAAGTAAAAAGATATAAATTGGTAACGGTAATATAGGTACTCTAATTTCCATTAAGATTAAACCAAATAGTTGTACTATAATTTCAAAATTCTATTTGAAAATTCCTGTTAAAGAGAGCATCACTTTTTTGTAATTTGATAGTTAAAACCATGCACATAATGTTGGACAGGTTTGGATTCAAATCCTGTACCCACTAATTACTTATTAGCTGTGACCCAGGGTGAACCACCTGATATTATAGAGTTTCAGTTCCTTCATCTGTAAGATGACTACAATAATTACTTTCTTCACAGAGTTATTAAAAGACTTGATATAATAATGTATATAAAATAATGAGCACTCCATTAACAAGTACTAGAATTTTAATAAGACTTTCAAAGAGGCTCAAGCATATTTTTCAAAAATATACTTTAAAAGTTTGATAAGGAATATTAAAATCAAAATGTATCTGTTGACTTTACATTTTACTTAAGTAGCAGGGCTCATTTAATACAATTTTTCTTCCTTTAAGTTCTTTTTAATTCTTAAATGTTTATGTATTCATGAAATTAATTGATTTGTTGAATAATTAATTCTAGTTGATGATAAAAGCAATGCCACTTTAGGAATTAAAGCTAAATCTCCTTCAGTTAATGTCATTTAAAGTTTTCTTAGCATGGTCAACAACCAGGCGTAAGTTAGATTCTTTCTTGGCATTGGGGATCCTTGATGGAGAACCAGAAAGGAGCAACTTATCAGAGCGCCATGTGTGGTCTGAGATACTTAACATAGCCACCACCCTCTCATTCTCTTTGCTCAAATTTCCTAGTTAACAGTAGGAAAATGTTTCTTCCGCCTACAATAGATCTAAACTAAAGCTATAGGCTTCCGAGAAATGTATATCACTATAAACCTCCAGACAAAGGAGGAACAGAGGGCAGTCAGTATTTCATGATATAACATAGAGGAAATTGGCAAGTGAGTCAACAGAACACAATGTATTTTTCTGGGTACTTAGAACTGAAACAATTATGAAAACCGTTTGTTGGCAAAGTACAGCTGGCCTTTCATACCCGTGGATTTCTCATCAATGGATTCAACGAACCACAAATAAAAAATATTTAGGGTTGCCGGGCATGGTGACACGTGTCTGTAGTCCCAGCTACTCGGGAGGCTGAGGCGGGAGGATCGCTTGAGCCCAGGAGTTCTGGGCTGTAGTGCGCTATGCCGATCGGGTGCCTGCACTAAGTTCAGCATCAATATGGTGACCTCCCGGGAGTAGGGGACCACCAGGTTGCCTAAGGAGGGGTGAACCGGCCCAGGTCGGAAACGGAGCAGGTCCAAACTCCCGTGCTGCTCAGTAGTGGGATCGCACCTGTGAATAGCCACTGCACTCCAGCCTGGGCAACATAGTGAGACCCCATCTCTTAAATAAAAAAGGAAAAAAATTTTTTTTAAAAAAAGAAAAAAACATATATTTAGGGTTAAAAAAAATGGTTGGTTGCATCTGTACTAAATGTGTACAGACTTTTTTCTTGTCATTATTCCCCAATCAATAAGACAACTATATGCATGGCATTGTCATTGTGTTGGGAATTATAAATAACCTAGAGATGATTTTACATATACGGGAAGATGTGCATAGGTTGCATGCAAATACTACACCATTTTACATAAGGTACTTGAGCATCCTCAGAGTAGGGTGTCTGTGAGGGTGTCCTAAAACCAATCCCTAGTAAATATCAAGTAACAGCTGTACTGGCTAATCTGTCTCACTCAAACAAGCCTTTACCAAGAACCTACTGAAGTGGTCCTATCATAGATGACAGAGAGAAAAATTCAAGTGGTCCCTGTAAAGTGGGAGGATAAACGGGTAAAGGATAAAAATAGGAGGTACTAAGAACCCTGTACAGTCATCCAAGTGGAAGCACAGAATAGAGGCATCTAACCCAGACCAGGGCAATAAGGGAAAAATTAGTGATCTGTTTCTTGCAGATCACTAAAAACGAGAGAAAAAGTATTCTAAATAAAGGAGTGGAATATGCAATGCCTCCAGTAAGAGGGAACTTTGTATACCTCAGGAAACTTCCTGCAATTCAGCATGGTGAGAATAGGGTAGGGACAGACAACGACACAAATCAGGCTGGAAAGGAGAGCAAAAACCAGAACCCAAATGCTCCCATAGGCCATGTTGATAGCTACATTTTATTCTTAAGGTACTGAAATACTAATGAAGACATTGACATAATTGTTTCTTAGGAAGATTACTGTGGTGGCAGCATAGCATAGAAATGGAGGTTGAAGCTGATGATAGATTTATAAGCAGGTAAGTCTATTGGCTAAGGTGGTAGTCGTGGTCCATGTGAACATGGAAAATCTGACACAGGTCTCAAGTAAATTTACAAAGTTTATTTTGCCAAGGTTGAGGACATACCGTGACGCATCCTCAGGAAGTCCTGACGACATGTGCCCAGTGTGGTCGGGGCACAGCTTGGTTTTACATATTTTAGGGAGACATCAATCAGTATATGTAAGAAGTACATTGGTTTTGTCTGGAAAGGGGGGACAACTTGAAGCAAAGGCAGGATGACCCAAAGCAGGGAGGGAGCTTTCAGGTCACAGATAGGTGATATAAAAATGGTTGCATTCTTTTGAGTTTCTGATTAGCCTTTCCAAAGAAGGCAAATCAGATATGAAACGGTGCTGTGTGTGTGTGTGGTGGCGGGGGAAGGTGAGTTTTCCTTAGTGATTTTGGGGGCCCAAGGTATTTTCCTTTCACACCCAGGGCCAAAATTTTAAGAGTACTGATTGTGGTAAGGGATATTAAGAATAGGAATAAAAGATACCATAGAATAAACAAGACTCAGTTTTGAAGGGTAGGAGAGAGGGTTTGAGGTTGAATCTAAACTACCAAGATTGTTAAAACTTATATTTTATCCCCAAAACTGCAGGCTGAGGATCCCTAAAAGTAAACATTTGGAACCATAGATAAATGATGTTATAATCACTGCTTCAAATGTTTAAATCAAGACAAGCACGCATGTTTTTAAAAGCAAACAACTGATTTGCCCCCTATAAAAGTATCTGAATTAACTCATTTCATCATCATAATATGTAGAACAAATCTACATGTTTCACAATTCAGCATCTAAAAACACAGAAGCATGGGTGCAAAAGAATAATTTTCAGCAATTGTGAATGGCAGTTGGTTCTTGATTTGGCTCTCTTTAAGTCTGTTATTGGTGTATAGGAATGCTTGTGATTTTTGCACATTTATTTTGTATCCTGAGACTTTGCTGAAGTTGCTTATCAGTTTCAGGAGATTTTGGGCTGAGACGATGGGGTCTTCTACATATACAATCATGACATCTGCAAATAGAGACAATTTGACTTCCTCCTTTCCTATTTGAATACCCTTTATTTCTTTTTCTTGCCTGATTGCTCTGGCTAGAACTTCCAGTACTATATTGAATAGGAGTGGTGAGAGAGGACATCCTTGTCTAGTGCCAGATTTCAAAGGGAATGCTTCTAGTTTTTGCCCATTCAGTATGATATTGGCTGTTGG
>PVKV010041682.1:0-11271 GCA_004027835.1 Alouatta palliata | reverse complement strand
GGTATATGACAAAAAAATACACATCCCCGCCCTCATGGAGTTTATGTCAAATTGTAAGAGAATGGTCAATCGACTGATCCTATACATAAAATCCAAAAGTTCCTGCCAGACTTCAAGTAATATCCTACCACTTCATGGACACTGTAAGACTCTTACAGCTGTGTACTTCCATTTCCTTTCTCCCCGCCTTTCTGCTATTGTTGTCTTACATTATATTTCTACCTGTGTCAGAACCCCACAATACATTGTTACTATTTGACAGTCAATTTTCTTTTAAAGAGATTTGCTACAAGGAAGAATCTTTGCTGAGCATGGTGCCTCATACCTGTAATCCCAGCACTTCAGGAGGCTGAGGCAGGAGGATTGCTTGAGCCCAGGGGTTTGACAGAAGCCTGGGCAACACACGGAGACCTTTTCTCTATAAAAAAGAAACTTAAAAAATTGTTTCAAAAATCGGCTTGGCGCAGTGGCTCATGCCTGTAACCCCAGCACTTTGGGAGGCTAAGGCAGGCAGATTGCCTGAGCTCAGGAGTTCATGACCAGCCTCGGCAACATGGTGAAACCCCGCCTCTACTAAAATACAAAAAAATTAGCTGAGTATGGTGGTGTGTACCTTTAGTCCCAGCTACTTGGGAGGCTGAAGCAGGAGAATCCCTTGATCCTGGGTAGCTGAGGTTGCAGTGAACCAAGATTGTGCCACTGCACTGCAGCCTGGGAATTGGAGCGAGACTCCGTCTCCAAAAAAAACAAAACAAAACAAAACAATCTTGTTCCATGTTCAGCACTGTTAAGTTCTGTGTGTACATCCAAAGTTCTTTCTGTTTTCCTTCTGAGCCAAGAACTTCCTTTAACATGTTTTGTAGGACAAATCTGTTGACAATGACTTTTCTCCCCATTTTTGTTTGTTTACATGTTTGTATAAACGTGTTTATTTCACTTTCATTTAAAAAAATTGCGCTGTGAGGTCAGGAGTTCAAGACCAGCCTGGCCAATATAGTGAAACCCTGTCTCTACTAAAAATGCAAAAAATTAGCTGGGTGTAGTAGCGGGCGTCTGTAATCCCAGCAACTCGGGAGGCTGAGGCAGGAGAATCACTTCAACCCGGGAGGCGGAGGTTGCAGTGAGCCAAGATCGCACCACTGCACTCCAGCCCTGGCTACAGAGTGAGACTCTGTCTCAAAAAAAAAAAAAAAAAAAAAAAAAAAAAAAAAAAAAAAAAAAAAAAAAAAAAAAAAAAAAAAAAAGTGCTGATTAGAAAGTTCTGGGTTGCATAGATTCTGATGAAAAGTCTGATGGATAACTTTAAATTTGTTCCTCTGCATGTAGTGTGTCTTCTTTTCTTTTCTTTTTCTGCCAGGGCATTGGTGTTGGGATTTGAATCAATCTTCTCAGTAGCTGAACTGGCCTTTAGCTGTGATGTTGCTGTGGTTATTTTCAATATAACACAGTATTTCAGATTCAGGGTACAAGATACCAGTATGCAAAAATCAATTGTATTTCTTCTTTATTTTATAAATTGACATAATAATTGTACATATATATGGAGCAAGTAGTGATATTTTCATACATATAATGTATACTGATCAAAGCAGAGTAATTAGCATAAGGATTGTCTCAAACATTCATCATTTCTTTGTGTTGGGAATATTCAATGTCCTCCTAGCTATTTCAAACTATATATTATTTGTTTATTGTTTCATGACAGAGTCTTGCTATGTCACCCAGGCTGGAGTGCAGTGGCACGATCTCAGCTCACTGCAGTCTCCACTTCCTGGGCTCAAGCAATTCTCCTGCCTCAGATTCCTGGGTAACTGGGATGACAGGCAGCCACTACCATGCATTGCTAATTTTTGTATATTTAGTAGAGACAAGGTTTCCCCATGTTGGCCCTGCTGGTCTCAACTTCCTCACTTAAGGTGATCCACCCGCCTTAGTCTCCCAAAGTGCTGGGATTACAAGTGTGAGCCACCATGCCCGGCCTATATATTATTGTTAATTATAGTCATCCTACAATGCTATGAAACACTATAACTTCTCCTATCAAGCTGTAATTTTGTGTTTTTTTTTTTTTAGATGGAGTTTTGCTCTTGCTGCCCAGGCTGGAGTACAGTGGCATGATCTTGGCTCACTACAACCTCCGCCTCCCCGTTTCAAGTGATTCTCCTGTCTCAGCATCCCGAGTAGCTGGGATTACAGGCATGCACAACCACGCCTGGCTATTTTTGTATTTTTAGTAGCAATGGGGTTTCCTCATGTTGGACAGGCTAGTTTCGAACTCCTGACCTCAAGTGATCCACCCACCTTGGCCTCCCAAAGTGCTGGGATTACAGGTGTGAGCCACCACGCCCGGCCTAATTTTGTATTTTTTAACAAATCTCTCCCTATCCCTGACACTGCTTACCCTTTCCAGCCTCTAGTATCCTCTGTTCTACCTTATATTTCTATGAGACCAGCATTTTTTACCTTCCACATATGAATGACAACGTGTGGTGTTTAAGTTTCTGTTGCTGGCTTATTTCACTTAACATAAAGTCTTCCACTTCCATCCAGGATTGCCAAGACTGACAAAATTTCCTTCTTTTTTGCGCTGAAAAGTATTCCACTGTGTACATGTACCACATGTCTTTCATCCATTCATCTAGGCTGATTCCATAGCGTGGCTATTGTGCATAGTGCTGTAGTCAGTGTGGGAGTGCACATGTCTCTCTGACATGGCTGATATCCTTCCTTTTGAATAAATGCCCAGCAGTGGGATTGTTGGGTCATATGGTGGTTCTATTGTAGTTTTTGGAGGAACCTCCCTTCTGTTCTCCCTGGTGTTTCTACTAGTTTGAATTCTCACCAATAGGGTATGACAGTTCCCTTTTCTCTGCATCCTTGCCAGCATTTATTTCTTTTCTTTTCTGGAGACAGGGCCTCACTATGTTGCCCAGGCTGGTCTTGAAGTCCTGAGCTCAGGTATTCCTCCTCTCTTAGCTTCCTAAGTAGCTGGGACTACAGGCCTGCTCCATCTCAGCCAGCTCTCACTGTGGTTTTGATTTGCGTTTCCCTGATGACTAGTGATGTTGAGCTTTTTAAAAAATCATTTCTTGGCCATTTGTATGCCTGCCTTTGAGAAATGTCTATTCAGATCGTTTCCCTGTTTGAACTTGGATGATATATTTTGCTGTTGAGATGTTCAACTTCTTTGTATATCGTGGATATTAATACCCTGTCTAATGAATAGTTTGCAAATCTTTTCAATCTTTTGTAAATAAGTAAATATGGGATTTAATTAAAAAATTTTTTTTTTCGAGACAGGGTCTTACTCTGTCACCCAGGTTGGAGTGCAGTGATACGATCAAGGCTCACTGCAGTCTCAACCTCCTGGGCCCAAACCTTCCTCCCACCTCAGCCTCCTGAGTACCTGGGACTCCAGGTGATCCCAGCTAATTTTTATTTTTTTTTGTAGAGACAGGGTCTCGCTGTGTTGCCCAGAGTGGTCTCCAACTCCTGGCCTCAACTGATCCTCCCACTTCAGCCTCCAAAAAGCTGGGATTATAGGACTGAGCTATTGTACCCAGCTTAAATATGGGATTTTAGGCATTAAGCAGGGACAGATGTTTGGGTGAGCGTAGCTAAGGAGCTTGGTTCTTCAGTCAGAGAGCATCCCCCCCTCCAGGCATTGCTTAAGCCTGGACTGTGTTCAGAGCGCTGGAGGAAATGCTGGAGATGCGACACTGGGCTCCTGTGGTCCTGCGGCAGTGCACGTCCACCAGGGAATCAGAGATGGCCACTGAGTGTGTCCCCAGGAGCATCAGCCCCACCGGCCAGGCCCACCTGGGCCTCGGTCCCCGAATTCCACAGCCTTACAGCTGTTTTCACCCATGAGCAAACAGCTCTGCCTTAGGGCTGGTCCAGAGGAGATGGGGCAGGGAGATGTGTATTCTCCTTCCCTTTGCACAAAGCCCTGCAGCCAGCATGGATGCCCTCATGTCCCGTCTCCTATAAAGCAGAATCAGGCATTGAGAGGAGGGGGATGGGGCTCTCGTGACATAGGGAGGATAATTGGTGGGGAGACAGCAGTGCCCCTGAGTGTCAGCCCATGGTCTGTGCCACAGAGCCTCAGCACAGCACGGCCAGCTGCTTCAGCCTCCATCCACTTCAGCTGCCTCTGCTTCACTCCCTTGCAAAGGACCTGCAGGTGTCCCTCTGTTCAGGGTCACAGACAGCACAGGGAAACCAGGTGGCCTCTGTGCCTCCTGAGAGCACTTGCCCAGGAGGCTAAAGTAGAGTTGTTCAGGGCAGATGAAGAGGATGTGGACAAGCAATCCCAGGGCTGGGGGAGGCTTCCAGCACTGTCATAAGCAGCACAGACCCATGCTCTTATTCCATCAGGGCACAGGCACCCCTTCCCCACACCAGGACAGTGACCCCTCAGCAGAAGGGCAGCTGGGGCCTTAGGGGCACAGGGTTCCACTCCATGATGGCATGAACCCTCCAAACCTAGAATGGATCCCCATTTTGATGGGTAAAGGGCTCCACTGTGTGTGCGGGCCAGCTGCGGCCCTCCTGGGTGTGGTCTAGTCCCAGAAACAGCCTCTGAGGTCAGAACCTGGGGTCTCCCTTTGCCTGGAACACAACAGCTGCCGGGGCCCGGGTCCTGAGATCAAGGCTAACTTCGTAAGGACAGAAGCTACCCAGAAATGCTCTCCCTAATCCTCATTCCTTTCCCCACCTCATTCCTCTCCCTAATCCTCATTCCTTTCCCCACCTTTGACTCTGTTTCTCTTTCCCTCCATCTCTGTGTCTGCCTCAAGGGGGTGGGTGATCTCTTGCTGTGACTGCATCTGACACGTGTCCTGTACCAAGTGACTTTTTAGGTGTCTCCATTGCAAGATGTCATTCTGCTGAGCTCTTTCAGGCTCTGTGTCCAGATTCTGAGGTCTCTGGCCGATTTGGAGGGCAGTGTCCCAGGTCGGCAGATCTCTGAGTTGTGGAGGGCTGTGTCCAGGGTGACAGTCCTCTGGGCTGGTTAGGGTGTGAGGTGTCTGATCTGCTTTAGGTGTTGTGTGTAGAATGCAAGGTGTGGGAGAAGTTCTGGATTTCAGGAAGTAGGGTTTGAGCTCTCCTGAGTGTCTGTGTCAATGACGGGACACAGTAGCGCCCCCTGGGCTCCATATCCTAGGTTGTGAGAACACTGAGGTTATTCCAAACTCACAAAAGATGTCTGATCCGTTTGGGGTCCTGCGTCCTGAGTGTGTCCTCTCTGATTATGAGTCCGCACTGGAATAGTTGAGGCTGCTGACATGTTGAGGAGTTGCTGTGTCTCAAGTTGTAAACTCTGTGCTGTGTGTCCCACACTCGGAGGTCTCCCAGGTGTTTCTTGCAGGTCACATTGTGCCCAAGGCCTCTGTGTTCCCTGTCCTGGTCCCCTCAATTGTTTCTGTGTCTGCATCTCAGGGTCGGAGCAGTATGGTTTTGTGGGCTTCTGGGTCCAGGGTGTGAGGTCTGTGAGATAATTGGGTTTCTACATAACAGGTTCTGAAGTTGCTAACATGCACAAGCATCTGGATTTTAGGATCGGTCATCTCCAAGCAGGTTTAGTGTCTGTGTCCTCCTTCACACACCTCCCCTGAGTTCTCGGAGGTGTGTGAGTTCTGTCAACTATTCAGTGTTGTGTATCCAGGGTTGAGGTATCTGAGCTGCTGGTTCCTGGGTTGTTATCTGGGTTTCCTATGCTGTTGGGGCATCTTGGCTTTGTGAGTCACCCTATGGGGTCCCTGAGGTATTTGAGAGTCTGTTTCCAGGGTAGGATATTTTAGAGCTGGTGGGAGATGTGAGTCCTGGTCTGTGGTCCCGTGTTCCAGGGATTGAAATGTCTGGCTTCTTTGGGAGATCATCTCCAGCATGAGAGACATTGTCACACAGCAAATTTCAGACATGAGGTGTTTGTGTCCTTTTCCTGATGTTTGCGTCTCACCCTGTGCAGTCAGTGAGAGCTTGTCTTGAGTTGGCTTTCCCCGCTGTGTCCACTCAAGCCCCTCACAGCCTGGCTTACTTATCTAGACCCCTGAGTTTACACGACCAGCTTCCTTCACAGCCACCCCTGGAGTTGCAGTCAAGTGACTTGAGAGTCACAGCTCTCCCTCAGCACCTGTTGTGGAGATCTGATTTTGGGGAGGGGTTTCTTCTGTGTCTCTGACAAAAGACACAGAACAGGGCCCCCTCTCTCAGGGATGAACAGGACCTGCCCATGTGTTCCTGAATCGTGTGGTCTGTCTCCTGCTAGACCTCACTGACACCCAGAAAATAACCTGGGCACGGTATCCCTGTTGCAGCTCTCCAGAACACATGCCTCAGACCTGGGATCCCCTGTGCCCTGGTGGGATGGCAGGAGAATCTCTAGCTGTTTGGATCATCTTCCCAAATCCTAACTTCACTTTTACATGATAAGGACCTACAAAGCGGCCTCTTCCTGCAAACGCACAGAGCTTCTGAATGCAGAATTTGGGGGTAGGGAAGGGAGGGGACGCAGGTAGATGCCATCTGTGGCCAGGGGAAGATGTGGGCCCAAGACCATCTCAGCTGGAATGTAGGAGTAATGGGCACAGACCATTCAAAAGAAATGTGTGTTGGGCTGAAGAAAGAAACTACCCCCAGAATGTCCCCTCCGTCTCTTAAGACATGCACGGTTTAATTCTGTTATTCTGTGAGGCTCTTTGCACTATGATGTAAGGATGCATAGAGGGCTCCATCACACGGGTGAGAATGAGACCCTGAATGGTCTCACAGTCTAGTGGGGGAGGCAGATGTGCTCCTTCAGGCAACAAATGTCTATTGAAGGTCTTCTATGTGCCAGGCACTGCTTGAGATGTGGGGATACCAGGGAACCAAATCAACAGAAATCCCTGCCCTGAATCTGATGTTCCCTGAAGGGGACGTGGTAGGTGGCAGACAGCAAATCCTCCACAGGGGAATCTAGTAAATGTTGGAAGTTATGAACAAAATGTACCTGAGACAGGTCTCAATTAAGAAATTTATTTTGCCAAGGTTAAGGACGTGCCTCTGACGCAACCTCAGGAGGTCCTGACAAAACATCTCCAAGGTCGTCAGTGTACAGCTTTGGTTTATACACTTTAGGGAGATGTAAGACATTAATCAATGCATGTACAATGTACATTGGTTTGGTCTGAAAAGGCGGGACAATTGTAGGTTGGTGGGGTGGTGGGGGGGGTCTTTCAGGTCATTGGTAGATTCCAAGATTTCAGATTGGCAATTGCTTGAGTTTATCTAAAGACCTCCAACCCATAGGAGGGAGTGTCTGGATTAAGATAAGGCATTGTGGAGCCCAAGGTTCCTATGCCAATGAAGCCCTGAGGTAGCAGGTTTCAGAGAGTATAGGCTGTAAATATTTCTTATCAGACTTCAAAAGTTGCTGGACTCTTCGCTAATTCTCTCCTAGGTCAGGAAAAAGACCTGGAAAGGAAAAGGGATTCTCTACAGAATGTAGACTTCCTCACGAGAGATGGCTCTGTAGGGCTATTTCAAAATGTGTCAAAGAAATATATTGTTGGGTGAAATACTTTGACTTCTTTCAGGGCCTATTTGTAATGTGATGCTATGCTAGTCAGGCTTGAACTTGTTATTTTATTGCTACAGCCTTAAGATCTCTTCCTTAAGATAACAGAAATGCTGGTCAGTTGTGCCTGAATTCCGTAGGGAGAAGGGTATAATGACGCATGTCTGACCCACCCTTCCCATCATGGCCTGAACTAGTTTTTCAGGTAAACTATGGAATGGCCTCGGCCTAGAGGGAAGGGTCAATTCAGATGGTTGGTGGGTGGGGCTTACAATCTTATTTTTAGTTTACAAAGCTGATGGGGTTCTGTTAAAAAGAAAAAAACATCCAGATGGTGGTACAGGGACTGGGAATAGGGGGAGGAACTGGGTGGGCTGCAGGTTAATTATGACACAGAGTGACCTGGGTAGCCTGGGTTGAAAAGGTGACATTTTCAAAAAGATGTGAAGGGGGAGGAGTCAGGCAGATACCTGTGGTGAAGGCCTTCCAGACAGCGGGACCAGTTGGGAATAAAAGTCAGAGGCTGAGTCATCCAGACACAGTGCACCAGCAGGAAGCTGAACAGAAGGCAGGAGGTGCCACGGTGACAGGGACGGGATCCTGTTGGGCCAGGTATGCTTCTGCTATGCCAGTGAGACGGAAAGGGACAATGAAGGGCCACAGATGCCGAAAGCACATCTGTGCGGGCTGCAGAGTTCAGGTGAAGGTGGAACCCGGGCAGGAGCAGTCAGAACCAGCAGGGCTTGGGCAACAAGCTAGGACAGGCAAGGGCAGCTGATGCATCCCACCTGGACTTGACAGACATGCTCATCCAGATGTTCATGTCCTTGTCGCCATGGACATCTGTGTTGTGGCCACAGAACCACATACTTGATTAGGAGGCCGGAACCCAGTCAACAGTCCTCCTTCCCTACAGATCTTGGGGGAGGTCCACGTGCACTTGCCATGGGATACTCGGACAGTTTGGTGAACCCATCACTGTAGTACCACTGGGAGGCCAGAGCTGAGCCTGGTGGAGTAACATACTGGCTGAGACATACTTAAAAATTCTGGCCAGGTTTGGTGGCTCACACCTGTAATCCTAGCACTTTGGGAGGGTGAGGCAGGCAGATCACTTGAGGTCAAGACTTTGCGAATAGCCTGGCCAACATGGTGAAATGCCATGTCTATTAAAAATACAAAAAAAAAAAAAAAAAAAATAGCCAGGCCTAGTGGTGCGCACCTGTAATCCTAGCTACTTGGGTGACTGAGGCAGGAGAATCACTTGAAATCAGGAGGCGGAGGTTGCAGTGAGCTGAGATTGTGCCACTGCACTCCAGCCTGGGTGACAGAGCAAGTCTCTGTCTTAAATAAATAATATTGTAGCCTCTTTTATTAGGAGTTCTGGAACTAGGGAAGGGAGGAAAGTTACAACCTTCCTCCCCAACTCCAAGGGAAGAGAATCTCGTTGCACAGATGTCCTCTGTTCACTGGATTCTCCTGGAGCATTTCTAATGCACACAGAGTTGCTATAATCATAGCCATTACTGACCAAGTACCCTGGGTGAAATTCCTTTATTAACCGAATAAACTTGTTCTGAGGGCCGACTAGACATGCTAGGGACAAGGGGATACTTTCGGCTGTATCCTTTCTGGCAGATGACCCCCACACTGGTGGGGGTAAGGACAGCCATGGTAGAATTTAACCCACAGTCCCCTAGAAGCGTACAGGAGAGCACCTTACCCTCACCTGAAGAGTGTGTGTGTGCAAGGGTTGGGTCAGGATAGACTCTTCAGGGGAGCGGAGGTGTGGTCGGCAGGCACTTTGATTCCGCACAGCTTACAGCCCACAGAGCCGAAGAACAGGAGAAGCCAGATTCCCATCCTCAGTCTGTTGATTTCTACACTACATTTGGAGTCTGATCGACTTCAAAGCTGTGTTGCAGCCACTAACAACGCTGCCTCTGCTCTGTTTGCCTCTAGATTCTTCTTATCTGGTAAATAAAGTGAGGATGGAGACATAATTTAGGGCAGGGGTAGATTGTAAGTGTCTGTGATAGGGCAAAGCGCCTCCTAGGGGAGCCCTAGAAGCTAAACTCGACTGTTAGCTATGAGGCAAAGGACTCTGGGGCAGCTCCTATGGAATGTGTTAGAACTTTTCAGGGTGGCTATGCCCTGCCAGGGGCCTGGATCTCACACAGGTGGACGTGGTGTTGGGACCAGACTGACTGTCCCATCACAGAATAATATCCGCATCTCAGCAAGGGGAACATAAGCAAAGTACGTTGTCATGAGTTTAAAGAGGCCTTGCTTTGGAGTCTGAGAGAACCTGCGCGTGAGTCCCAGATCCAGCCTTTTCTGCTTCAGCGCCCTGACCTCTTTCAGCTTGGTTCCTTATCTGTAGATGGGGGTTTGATACTTACCTCTCTTGGTCTTTGGGAAATCAACATTGTACATGCATAGCACACAGTAGGTCCTCAACAGCCAGGCTCCAGGAAGAGCCATTCACACTCTGCCATGTTAGGGGCACATCAGCATGGAGGCCAGCGTGCCAGGACAGTGTGAGTCCAGTGTACCCTACAGCTGGGGTTCAGGCTTGGGCTGCTGATGGCCGTTTCCATCTTTTCTCTTTTATTGTCCACATGTCCAAAGCAGGCGCTTCTGTTCATACGCAGGTGTGCCATGCTAGGAGCTGAAATAACAGGCTGTAGTGAATGAAGCTAAGCCTCAGAGTCCACTCTGTGGCAGGAACGACCAGCTGTGAGGCTGGTCCTCAGCCCACATCACTTCATGCTACTGAACCTGAGGCCACAATTCCAAACTCAATATTCACACAATGATGAGTCTACAGGAATACAGAGATCAATGTTGTGTATCTTTATTGTAATTTATGTTTTCATTGTATGTATTTGAGGTATAAAACGTTATACACACACAGTGAAATAATTGCTATAGTCAGGCAAATGAACCTGTCACCTTCCTCAGTTACCTTCCTGCATCCTATTCTTTGCAAGTAAACTTATCCCAAAACCCTACTCTGAGGTGAAATTCCAATTGGTTGGCCCACTGGGGGAATTTTCGTGAATCCCCATCATATGCTATTGAGTAAAAATAACAAACCCACTAAGTGTGCCTTTTGATCTATGTCCTCCCTAGGTAAAGTAGAATTTACTCTCCTTCACTTGAGAGCTGAAGGTAAGGAGGAATCAGGCAGAGGGGGATGGAGCAAGTACAGGCCAGACAGAGGGAATGTGGGGTATAAAGGGGTGGACATGAGAGGGAGAGCGAGCGCACACGCTAGAGAGAGAGTGCAAGTGTTGGCCGACTGATGAACACAGAGAGGTCTAGAATGTGGAATACTGAGGGTGGGTGCAGCAGGAGGAGACGTCTGCTACAGAGGATGCATTTGGGGATAGCCAAGGCCTGATGTCTGTAATCCTGGAGGCTGGACTTTATCCTAAGGGCAGCAGACAGCCCTAGTAGAATTTGAAAAGGTTTGACATGACCAGATCAGCAGTTAAGAAAGGTGCCTCAGCACTTTGGGAGGCCGAGGCGGGTGGATCACGAGGTCAAGAGATCGAGACCATCCTGGTCAACATGGTGAAACTCCGTCTCTACTAAAAATACAAAAATTAGCTGGGCATGGTGGCACGTGCCTGTAGTCCCAGCTACTCGGGAGGCTGAGGCAGGAGAATTGCTTGAACCCAGGAGGCGGAGGTTGCGGTGAGCCG